>JAPYYX010002203.1:0-17738 GCA_030522605.1 Cremastinae sp. B BG-2022a | reverse complement strand
ATGTTTTAAACAAAATGAGGGTAGAGGCAGAGAGAAACAGATTATATCGGCTGAATAAAATTTTTTTTAAATAGATTTGAAGCCTATGACATTATAAAGTTACAAAAATAATATATTTGTGCTTAAAACCTTTTTTTTCAATAAAAAAAATTTTTTTTAAAGATTTTTTTGGGGGGGCCGTTGTGTCCCACAAAATTTTTTTTTTTCAAGTTCTTGTAAAATTTTGATATATTCGCTTAAGATAGGACCAAATTGAGTTAGCCTGAAGATTGAAAGCTATGAAAAATAATTTTAAGGCTTAAGGGGGCCGTCGTGCCCCACCCTCCCTTATTGAGTTATCAATATACAATATATGCATCAATACATATTTTATCAAAAACTTCGGTTCCAGAATTTTTATTTTAGAACACAATACGCAGTTATAAGCTTGTTGACCCTTTCAATTATTTTAGTGCCTCATTAATCATTCATTGATCTTCGATAATTGCTTTAATTAATGAATTGGGTACTAGAATGATCATCAACACTAAATATCGACCGTAATAAATTTAATACAGTGATGTAGGATGAGCACAGTTATAAAATGAAAAAATAATAATAATAATTGAAACTCGAAAGTTGAGTAGTGGATACGCGGTCGGTATGAAGCTCCGGCGGTCTCCCAATTACTTAAAAGTGGTGTCGGTCGCGGCTAATACCGCGATGGGTGACCGCTTAACTTACACTGAGTGTTGAATCGACTTTGAACTGAACGTATCCTCAATAAGAAATAAATAACAGGGAAATCTCGAAAGCAACGTAAAAATGTACAAAATTCCCGTATTTCGAAATTAAATTTCTCAATTAAGTACCCCTTGAGTACCCCATTTTGCCCCCTTCCCTACCCGAATAAGAGAACTGATCCGATATTTTTTATGTTTTTTTAATTAGCTTGTCACATGTTCACCTGCAGGATCTCTGGTTTTATTTTGGTCGTTGGAACGACAGAATCGATTTCGACGTGAATCCTTTTCCGTGCAATTTACAAAAAAATCGTACATTTTGAAAAGCAAAATTAATTCTAAAGTTTATTTTTTTTTATTAGAACAATTGAAAGATCATTGCAGCGTCTTTAGCTTCGCAAATCGTTAAATATGAGAAGCTATCTCAATAAAAGTTACTTTGAAAGAATTTTTTTAACCTAAAATGAAAGTTGAAATATAAAATTCAACAGATTTACATTTCGGTGTGTGAAACCTATCCGTGTTAGTTTGATCTTTTTGCTTTCTAATTTAGTTGGCGTATTTTTTTTTTCTTTTCATTAATCAAGATTGCGCACATGATGGAGTTGAAGCTCTCGCGTCTGACTAAAAAGCGGGCATTTCTACTTGAGCAGAGACTCGTACCCACATCCCGCGGGCTTCTTGTTACTCTAATTACAGCGGGTCGTACGTACACGGGAACGAGTGCGCCAGGCAAATTTGTGTGCGGGGTTGAAGCTCCGCGCACACCGCATAGCAACAAAGACGATGCGATTAAATTCTCGTAGCTTTAATGCGGACAAGATTTATGGTCGGAAAAAAGGGCTTTAAGCTACTTTGAATCGAAACAATGGCACGTCGCTGCCCGCGCCTTTTATTCAAAGATTTAACGAACTGTTAATCCTCGCATTTTCTTCATCCTTGCTTTGTAAATTATTTAATTTCGGCAAAAAGGTGCTCTCGAAACTTTTTTGTCCTCATTTTCTTCATTTGCTTTTTTTCCCTCTATTCAAATTCGTTTTTGTACTTTGCACTCTTCGAATGCCGAAATGTATATTTATCTACGACGAAACCGGAGGAAATGCAGTTCCAACGCCTCTGAACGGATCGAACCGCAGGTACTTTTGCACTGACGAAAAAAAAGAAGAAGAAAGAGTGAATCGAAAATGTGATAAAAAAGTGTTCCAGACGTATTTTCGTCAAAAACGCATGCACTCCAGTTCGAACGAATAAAAGAGTCGAAAAGGCGGATTCCAATTTATTGAACTTTTATCACGATTGAAGTTCTTTGACTGTACTCCAATTATGTAAAAAAGAGAAAATTTTTGCGATTAAGGTTCAATCGATATTTGTAAATCGAAATAGCAATTGAGCATGTAAATTAGAGGCAAATTTCGTGAAGCAAAATTATTTCCATTACAATTCTTTCAAAATTTGATTTTGCATTTTTTTAAAGTTGTATTAAAAAGTGTGCAAAATTTGCAGAAGCTTCGCCGTTTAGAAATCGAGATATGAATTGTGAAAAATCTTATGAACTCTCAACATAGCATGAGTCCTCACGAGGCATTACAAAAAGTTGTGATTTTCAAAAATAAATATCTCAACTAGACGATCAATTTCGATAAAATTTCAGCATAAATTCCATTTGGTACAGATTTTACCATGTATGTTAAATTTTATCCAAAAATAATTTTACAATGCAAAGCGAATTTTCTTATCGAGACTTTAAGATATCACAAAAAAATCAATTCATCGAGGTTTTCCCCACGAGACTAGATTTCACTTTCACAATATTGTCGGTTTCAAAAATAATAAATTGTAAATGGTAAAATGTAAATCACACGAAATCCTAAAATATTCTAATACAACGAGAAAATGTCAAACGACTATCTCTCACCGCTGCAGTTGCTATCAGTCTCCTGAAAATCTTGACGAATTTATCCAGTACAATTTTGATGTCTCCATATTCTTGATAAGACGTCTATCTGTCTTCTGAGATAGTCGAAACTAGAATCCACGATTATATCTTAAAAATATCCCTCGTTGACCTTTATGCTCGCACCGACGTCAAATCGTTACACAATTTTCAAATACGGCTAAATAATGTAGGAAGCATTTCCAATTTATAATAGTGAGAATTTTTAATGCCTCTAGTACGAGAACAAAAGATTTGACGTTTGTCTCCAGTGTTCTTGTTCGCTCGATGTTAAAATGGAGAGCTTAGTCGGATATTCGACTTGTAGGTCGTGACTTTCGCTTTTCACGAGACAGATTTAAGACCAGAATATTTTATCCATGCTTCACAAGAAATTTTAAAGATTATCTCGGAAGGTATTCCGCTGTGTCGCTCAGTGTGTTAATTTTTTTGTCGTCTGTCAGATACACGTTGTAAGGGAAAAATCAAGTGTGAAAATTGTGATAAATTTTAAACATCAAAGTTCCGGATTTCCAATAATTTCAATAAATTAAAAATTTATTTTTGAAAATTTCAAAAATTTCGAGACGTAGAGACAAAATAGATTTATAGTTGTCATTACATGCAAATTTTGCATTGACTTTTATTTTTTTATTTCCTCGCTCCGACAATTATTAGGAAAGATTTTCGAAATTTTTATTAATCAAATCAAAAAATTTTTAAGACCCAATTTTAAAAAATTTTTAAGACCCAATTTTAAAAATTTTTTGGGTTCTTCAATTTTTTTAATTATTCAGAATACTATAATAATCCATTCCTTCCGCTTAATCCCTTCAGTTTCTTAAGTCAAATCCTTTTCAATTCTCAGGTTCTATTGTTAAAAAATGCAGCATCATTAAAACTTATACGAAAAATGAAAATAAAAATTAATTTTCAAAGTTTTTTCAATAGGGCGGAAATAAAGTGGAAAAAAGATCGTGCCACGCTCATTATTGAAAAGAGAAAAAGATCGGAATATAGAAAAACGTGGAGAAAGTTTGCAATTACATTTGCATTCTGCGAAACATTTGGCTGCAGGTTTTAAACTCGGGGGTAGACGACTTTCATGAGTATACAGAAATTAGGTATGCAATAAAGTAGAATGAAACAGATTGGAATTTTAATTCAAGAAAGTGCTCGAAGGCTCGAGCAGATTTGCAAGGAACTCGCGCACCCGAAAGTGGCGGAAAGTCGTCTCGTTTTTCGCAGACTTTCCTCCAATCTAGAAATTCGAATATCGTTGGACAAAGTCGAGACGCTGCCTCCGAGTTTTTTATCCAGCTCAATTTTTTTCCATTCTTATTTTATTTATTCAAATTTTTTTTAATTTTACATAATTTTATTTTGATTCATTTTGAAATATTCTTACCTGTTTTTTTTGAAAAATATAAAATATGAAATATTGAAATATAAATTTTGAAATTTAGGACAGGGGGGGGGGGGGGCAAAATGGGGTACTTAAGAAAAATTTTCGATTTCAAGGGTTTAAATATGCTGAATCTTTTGTTTTTTAATCACAATCAAAGGAAAAAAACAAAATTTTCAGCTGAAATAAAATTTTCATGAGAAAAAAAAATTTTTTTAGCGCTCAAAATGGGGTACCTCTCCAAAACGTACAAAAAAATTATTTTTTTCATAATTTGTTAAAAGTTATTATTTGCTTTGATGTCTTATTTCGAACAATTAATTAATGATTTATTGTCATTTTTGCTTAAATGTGTTCCATTACCGAAGAAAATGTTTCTTTTTCGATCTTCTATGTTCATTTATTTTGAGCTTTAATTTTTGTTTAAATGTGTTTTTAAATCACCAAATATAATGTTCTTAGCAAAAAATAGACTATTTGATATTAAATTTTATCAAATTTTAAAATATTGAAAATTTTGACCAATTTTTTTGGGTACCCCATATTGTAATATAAATTTTGAAATTTATATTTTTTTTTTGAAAAATATAAAATTTGAAATATTGAAATATAAATTTTGAAATTTATATACTTTGTTTCTACATATAAATTGAAGGAATCCAGAAAATGCGTTTCTGAGGATCGGATGATAAATAACACGTGTGCTTTAACCTTTACCGGTCGAATGCCAAAGTTTTCGCGCAGCGCTTGAGAACTTTGCCTCGTAGGTATATACGTCGTTGAGGCAAGCTCTGAGTAAACTACCTGCCCAATTATTATTATATAAGCGAAGCGTACGCCTGCGAGAGAATAAATTGTTGAAATCGTAGCTCGCGTGCGGTTTCCCTTTGTTCCCCGTGACGTTGTTCACTCGCCGGAGAAAATTCGTTTTATTCGTCACAAATTGGTGTTCTGTTACCGGTAATTTGAGCCGAAATTCCGACCAAAATTTATATTTAAAACAATCGACACTCAGCGAGCTGTCATTGTAGACTTGTTTTGAAATCATAAAAACATTTTAACAACATTATCGCCTTTTATTGCATTTTCTTCGGTCTCATGAAAAAATTTCTCCTCGTTTGACGAATAAAATAAAAGAATAAAGCTCTGATCCTGAATGACAGGCGTATCGAAATAATTTGATATCTCGAGAAAACCTTTGCTCGAGATAAAAAAAACTCATAAGTTTGACAAGGGACGTAAAAGTGTGTATCGCACGTACACGACATCCCGACCCACCATCTCGTTATATAATACAAAAGTGACGGCCTGGAAAAATATAAAAAAGGGTGAAGAAAAAATAATAAAAAAAAAGGTAAGAAAGGGAGGTGGAAAGAAAAAAAAACGTCAGCGTGTCGTCTCGTGTGTCTCTTCGGTGTTGAACGAGCGGAAACACAATGTCCAGAATGGCCGTAACTGCTTGCTCGAATGGTGGCATAAAGCGTTGTCACGCTTATATACACAAGAGTACACATTCTTTCACAAAAAATTGCCAAAAAAAAATGTCATTTTGTTAAAATTACTTCATTTATCAGTTTTCCCAATCTTGCAAAATTTTTTTTTTACAAAAATTGAAAAAATATTCAAATAAAAAATTATTTGAAATCAGTGAAAATGATTTTATGTCGTTAAAAATTTTGTGACTGTCATTTATGGGAAAAAGTGTAGGTTGAGAGTATGTACAAGAGATCTAGGAGATCCTTCTTCGTGAAAGCTAGAGCAGGCTCGAAATGCATCACCCTCGAAAGCTCCGCTGGCTCACGCATACATACATTTTTTACATAGAAAGGAGGGACGTATCCTGCCTTCCGGTAGCTCAGATTTTACGCCATTTTCGAATTGAGAGGTCAATTTATTTTCACCTGTCATTTTTATGCTCCTTTCTCTAACCGTCACGGACACACGGGAGTCGAAGCTCTGTTGTCTTATCGCTCGCTCCCTTCGGGCTTCCAAAGCCTCTGCCGGTTATACCGACGCAATATACCGTGCGCGTGACGGAATTCATGCCGAACGAAACGAATTGTTTCTGGGAAATAAAAATCTCATCCGTCATTTAATCTTTCGGAATTTTTATTTTTTAATTCAAGTTCTTACTTTTTGTCACATATCTGGTTTCCTTCTCGCGTGAGCTTTTCGTGATATTTATACGAGAAGCCGTAAACGCGCAAGACTTTATTTTGCTTCATCATACGGAAATATTTTTTTTTTTCGGTGTATTTTTCTTTCCTTTGTTCTTTCTTTTCTCATCTCTTCTTCGAGGCTTTTTCTGCTTCCCAAGCAAGTTCAGCTTCAGAAGTAATTACTTCCACGTCCAACGGCAGGTTTTCCTTAAACGTCGGGAAAATAGAAAAACCTTCGAGTACCCCATGTGTTTTGTGACGAGGAAATTTTGGAATGAAGTCACGCTGAAAAGAAAACGTGACCAGGGGTGCCGGAAATTAGACGACTGAGTTTTTCTTTTCTTTTTCTGGAATTTTCAGTTGACGCTTTTATTTACATGTTTTAATTAAATGAAGTTTTTTTAAAAAACTCACCAACTTTAAGATTCAAAGTTTTGCATTTTTGTACAAAAATTTGGAATTATTTAAAATTTTACCGTCTAGTTATTGATAAACAATTTCCAAAAATCTTTTTTTTTTATCCTTATATCAGGTTTTTATGATGGATGCACTTCCACAGCGACGATTTGGATTTTTTTAACATAAAAATTTCCAAATTTGAAAAACAAAAAATTTATGATGACCAAAAATGTAAATGATTTAGTTTCATTTTCAAGTTCCGTGTAACCCGTAAATCCCTTTAACTGTACTTCAGCAATTTTGAAACGGCTCGGAATCTTCATTCAATCAACTTGAAAATTGCAGGTATGATGTTTTCGAGATGGGGGGGGGGGGCAAAATGGGCCCCCTCAAAATTTCAACATCCATAAATTTTTGGGAGCAAAATAGGCTCTCAAAATTTTTGACACTCCAAAGTGTTTTACCCCACATCTCTCGATTTTTTAATTTCGATAAAAATAGAAAATCAACACCGTAAACTCAACAGAACACCAAACAAAAGTAAAAATGAGCTAAAAACTTAAATTACAAAATTTTTTCGAAGGGGGCCCATTTTGCCCTACATTATTAATTTTTCATTGCCAATGAACAAAGCAAGGTTAAATTTTTAATAAGAAACTAAAAAAAAGTAAAACCAATTCACTAGACTAAGGATTTTAACATTTTTTTCTTAGGGGGCCCATTTTGCCCCCCCCCCCTGCCCCTACATCCAGAATATGCAGAAACTATCAATTTTTAAAAAATCTTGACTATCGCCAATCATTCAAGAACTCACCACAATTGTAATTGCGAATCTGAAAAAAAAAATTGTAAAATTCATCCAAATTTTACTCATGGACCGGATATAGAAAATGAAACAAAGAAACTCTGAAAAACTAACGGCTCTTTGCATCTTTTTCCTCTTTTTTCTTTCTGACGGGCACATAGAGAAAAGTTCGAGTGGTCCTTCGGTCCGAGTTTCAATTTCCACCCAGGAATGGATTTTCACAACAAAGCATGGATATCCGTGTGTATAGGGCTTGGAACTGTGCCAAAAATGCAAGAAGTTATATACTGTACCTTGGAGCTCGAGCCTAGGATAGGAACACAAATGCGAATTTGCGTCGGCATGAAATAAACAAACTGAGACGCTAAGCTCTATGAGCTGTAAACAGCGATTACCGACGTTTTACTATCATAAAGGGAGTTTCACGTAAGTTTCCAGGTAGATTCGTTGGATTTAAATTAATCACCATATCTCGTTACGAGCCTCTTGCGACGACAAAAACAAGCATCACAACTTTTGATTTCGTCACATTTCATTTATTGTTGAATTTCTGTTTCCATTGAAAAGCCAAACCTATATAAGACGACGAACAATTTGGCATAAATAAGATGCAATATCGATTACCTCTATAATTACACCAACATAAAATCGATAAAGTTGTTCGTCTTTTTTTACGTAGTTAAAAATTACGAAAGAAATGAAGATTTAATATTGGAAATGTGGAAAAAGGATCTTCATCCCTATTTGCTATCAGTAAAAATCTTTCATTCTGAAGAGTCATTATCGATTTCAGTCGAGATTTCACAATTTCTCGTGCCATTCACGAGGGTCTTCTGATTTTTTTATCTTTTTTTTCATTTTCATCGGTAGGAATGTTTTTTTTTACGGTAGTCGATTGAACGAGAAGAGGATAGGAGCACACGAGCGCATTCGCGAGCGACATGGCGGAGTGGATGAAGCCAGACGGATCGAGAGTCCAGCAAATGAGCTTGCAGCCGAGAACAGTTTTTCCCATTTTTTTGGAATTATTATTATCTTCAATATTCTTATTATTTCGCTTGATAGAGAGCGGACACATAATTTTTCGATTAAAATACTCATCAATCAAGCCCCACGGACGCTTTGTGGTTAAAAAAACTTGTTCGAATACTCGCATGGAAAAATAAAATCAATTGCCCACCAATTCATTTTTACGCTTTTATTTAATTCTCGATTCGTTGTTCATTGGTGATTAACTATTGAAAAACATTCAACGTTGGGAATATTTTGGGGAAAAAATATTCAAAAAACTGGTTCAAGTTATAAACAAAATTGATTTTGCTCTTTTATTTACTTTTATTTACAGGTACAGTATGTATACAAATACATATATAATTGTTTCCCTGCCCTCGTACCGGATCCCAATACAATATAAATTTTACGGTGTCCAGGGGTGGAAACTCGGTAAGGAATTTGAGGACCCCCTCCCAATATAATGTTTATACCGTGGGGCGATCCCCCCATAGTCTTCAATACACTAAAGATAGAAAATATTCAGCTATAAATGTAATAATAATCACCGAACAATGTTGACTGTCAGTATCGTGGAGGGACGGTCTTTACCCCCCCCGAAATGAGAGTGGTTTGGGTTTGGGGTTTTTCATTACCGTGGGGCAATCCCCCCATAATCTTTAATATACTAAAAATAGAAAAATTTAGGTGTATAAATGTAATTCAGTTGTAACAATAATCACCTAACAATGTTGACCGTGAGTATGGGGGGGGGGGGGGGGTATTGTAGGGTTTTTGTTATATTTGCAAGTACAGATACATAAATATATGATAATTGTTAGCAAACTTTTTGTGAATTTTGGTTTCCTTCATTCTTTGCAGTTGTCGGGCTAGCTATTGAGATATGACAAAAGTCAACACATCTGGGGGCAAGTTTTTAATCTACGGGGTAGGTGCACTTTCAATGGGAAATCACAATTATTATAACCATTCTTGCACCCTATTGTTGTCATAAGACTAAAACCCGCCCCCTCATATCGGATTCCAATACAATATGTATTTTGCGGTGTCCGGGGATGGAAACTCGGTGGGGGATTTGAGCCCCCTACCCCCCGTATAATGTTCATACCGTGGGGCGATCCCCCCATAATCTTTAATACACTAAAAATAGGAAATATTCAGGTGTATAAATGTAATTCAGTTATAATAATAATCACCTAACAGTGTTAACCGTCAGTATCATGGGGGGGTCTATAAATCCCCCCCCCCTTTGAAGTGAGGGTGGTTTTCTTAGTTTTTACAAAATAAACTCTTAATCGATTAGTTAAAAGTCGTATATGTTTATTTTTAAAGTAATAAATAATGATTAAATAGAGTTTGCTCTTGTTTCCATGTATGTAAGTAAAGAAAAAGGGTAATTTAGCTGCCACATCGAATTTCGGATCGAAAGTAAGCCGGAAGGCGAACGAATTGTTTCTTTTGTCGAACAGATTGAGAGCTTTTTTCCAAATACTCGTTACATGCGGGGACGGAGAGGAGAATTTGTCGTGGAATTCGAGGATGCGACAGTTGCACGGCAAACATTCGTCTCGAATTTATTCTCGTCCGCTCGGGGGGGGGGGGGGGGGGGAGGAAACGAGAGACGGACGAAGTTGCTTTCAGCTCTTATCCAGTCTCGAGTTCTTGTTCTTGCCAACGAAAATCGTCCGATCCGATCGTCCACTCGCCTCTGTTTGCGTTCACAAGCCTTCCATTGGAGCGACGACCTCCGAATAAGCTCGATCATTCGCCAAACAAGCTTTTTTTTCGATCCACAGACTCCAAGAGAAGCAATGAAAAATGTACAACAGTTAGTTCATGTTAAATCTTTTTTTGAAACGTTCAAGAAAAAGATTTAAACATTAAATAACAATGACGATTATCTTTAAATTCACATTCCTCTTTTCCAAAAAAGATATTTGCAAAAAATCGATTTCTCAAATGTTCCATAATTGTTTATTTACAGCTCTATGGGAATTTTCGTTGTAACAAATGCACACGAATGTTACTGGAGGTCCCACAAACAAACAAAAAAATCGCGCTGGTCTACCCGTCAAGGATTGGAGTCGTATTTAATACGGGTCGATATTTCGTCCGTATACAAGCATCTGATTCTTTTCGTCTCGGTTGAGAAAATCGCAGGCACCTTATGGCGTTTTTTGGACATGGGAAAGAATTTTAAGATTTCGTTTCCACCCTCGGGTTAAAGCTAATGTGGGGGGTCGTAAATGCCTGGTTAACTTATGGTGAAAAAAAAGACAGGATGTAAGCATCGCTAATTCCGAGCATGCGTGGGGATGCTCAATCTTGAATTTTACACAAGTACATCCAAATAAGGAAAAAGAAAATATTGGTTCGTACAATATGAGTCAAAAATTTTTTAAAACTAGCCACATATGATAAAATAAGAAAATTGATTAAATATTACTTATCCTAACAAAAACACTAAAAAAAATCCATAATTTTTGCTTCCTCAAACTACTTGAACCATTGTTAATATTTATTTATAATGCAAATAAGATAATTGTATATTAATTATTCAAAAACTGTCAACAAACGTTTTTCGAGGAAGGGAAAAAAGGTAAAAATAAAAATATTTTGTTGCCAAAATTTCATTTAATTTGGAGCCTTCAGGACTCGTAGACATAATCGTGTATTTATGCTCGTGTGCGTTCTCTTGTCTTGAGGTGTTTTGAGTATTCACCATGCGTCCTTTTTCGTGTTTCGTAGGCTTCTCGGGCAGCATCAGCAACGATGGCAATACCCCGAAGGAGAGCCAACGTTGTCCGCATAATAAAGCTCCTCCTTCATGTCGCTATGCGTACTTTTGCGAATATACATTTATTTATCGCAGCTCACAAATATACAACATGGAAAAAGTACATAACACGTTCCGTGTCAAAAAGACATTTTTGCATGACAACTTTGTCAACCTTATTTGCAACGACTCATTATTGCAAAAATTAAAAACTTACGAACTTTTAATCTAGGAAACATGAAAACCATCGAATTAAATCTAATGTCATTTTACACACATAAAAAAAATGTATTTAAAAATAAAGTTGACTAGAAATACACGATTTAAAGTATTGAGGTCGATGGCTTGCTGTCAGACTAAAAGAAAAAAATCAATACACTGAAAAAAACGTGGCGATTTCCAATGAAATATTAGTTGGTTCAATCAATATTTCGTTGGATCTGTTAAATATGGACGAATCAACTAAATATTTCATTGGAAATCACCATCTTTTTTTTTCAATGTATTAACTGTAATAAATAACGTATACGTGACGTCCATAAAATTTGTGAATGAAAATTGAGTATAATAATGATAATAATAAGAGATTAGAACAAGATAAAAAACGAGACCTTCAAGTGATTTTTTCATCGAAGTGAGACATTTGCTCGGTATTTAAAAAAAATGGAATAAGTAAAAATGTGACGAGCTGGATGAAATGAAAGAATCTTTTATCTGATTTTTTTATTTTTATTTCTTTTCTTCAATTCCCGAAGTATAACGGCACGTATGTATATATATAATAATATGTTGGGCAAGGATTTCAATATCCTCTTTGAAATTCTAACGAGGCACACTCGTGAGTTCGGATTTTCTTAAGATTCGAGGGGCAAAACTGGGCGGAATTATAGCTCGGTGTCAGCAGACCGGAACTCACTCGAGAGAAGGGTGGAAAAATGAATAGCTAAAAAGCGAGCGTACAGCCAGCCGTAGAAGAAGAGACGAGAGAGAGAGAGGGAGAGAGACGAAGTCTGAAAAGATAGGCAGACCGGAAGTACGCAGGAAAAAAGGGAAAAACGGGCCAACCGAAACTCCGCGCGGTTTTGAATAATTATGAAAGGGAGCCTGCACGACTGTATTATGAGCGAAACAGATAAAACTGACGCGTAGTAAAGACATAGTCGCGTGACGACCGAAATAATGAAAAGAAACAAAAAATGCTTACTCCAAGTTTCTTGCTTTTTTTTTTTTGGTAATTCAATTAAGTGAATTCTCGTGTCTCATCCGAGTCCTTGTCGATTTTTTCCCTTCCCCGAAAGAGAAGAAATTAAACTTTCGTGTATTTATAATTAAGGGAAATGGAAACATTTCTAGCTTCTTTGGCCCACTTAAAAATCTTCAATCTCGAAATTTAATAACCACCAGCGGTTCGTTATCTACTCAGGAAATATTTTTACTTCGGTTCCGATGATTTCGAAATTTCGTTAGTTATTTTCGTGATTTTATCATACCCCGTTTATTTTTCACGTGTTTCAAATCTGTCTGAACTTTTAAATCTCTTTAAAATTACGACGGAATAAACGGGCTGGCTGTCAAAGCAGCGAATATATCGGCCATGGAGAAAAACAATCCAGGAAAATGAATGAGACAAATTTTTCTCAATTTTTTAAATAAACGCCGGAACGAATCGAGCGAGACGCGAGTGTAAAAAATGTAGAGAGCGAAGACGACGTGAGATAAAAAAGAGCAACGTGTGTTGTTCCTGTCCGCGTGATCGAGGTTAAAGAATGATCGCGGAAATGAGATTTTCCGACTTATAGCAATTATTAATATTTTTCTTTTTTCCTAAAATATTAATGAATGGTTTCATACGTGAGTCCGAAGGTGCACTAAATATAAAGTAAATATAGTTAAAGAACGGAAAGAAATCGATAAGTTCGAATTTCATTTAAAGCTTTAATTAACAACGTTGATGAAACGCAAACAGACGTGACGTATCCTCCGGTGTTTTATAAATATCAATTTTTTTTTGCCTCATTGTTTTTTTTCGAACGAGCTCAGTTGATCGATGATTTCTGACAACTCGTCGTAAAATTCGATTTTCATTGTCGAAACATTCGTTATGAAATATGTGAAATTTTTTTTTTTCGTAATTTTTAGATCAAACAGAACGATTTAAA
Source organism: Cremastinae sp. B BG-2022a (assembly GCA_030522605.1). Taxonomy (NCBI): domain Eukaryota; kingdom Metazoa; phylum Arthropoda; class Insecta; order Hymenoptera; family Ichneumonidae; species Cremastinae sp. B BG-2022a. The sequence continues at coordinate 4,369 of JAPYYX010002203.1, read as the reverse complement.
GTCATTTTATATTACCCTGATTTTAAAGTATGTTTTTGAATCAATTTGTAACAACTTTCTTAAATAAAAGTAAGCTCGAAACCCACAGGATACAGATATTCAATATTTTCTTTCACTGGGTTCAATTGATCGACTTCGTTTTTTGATAACTCGACGCGAAATCCGATAGTCCTTGTTGAAACATTCATTTTAAAATCGGTGAAATTTTTTTTTCACAAATTTCGTCCCAATACAGCACTTTGAAGTCATGTTATATTACTTTGTTTTTAGACTATCTTCTCGAATTAATTTGCAACAATTTTTTGAAATAAAAATAAGCTCAAAAACCACGTGGTACAGGAATTTTTTTAAAAAATTTTTACTCATTTTTTCATTATTTTTTTTTCACAAAGTTCAATTGATTGATACGTCTGCTTTTTGACAACTCGACGCGGAATCCGATTTTCCTTCTCGAAACGTTCTTTTTCAAATCTGTACAGACTGATCGCAATATTGTAGCACTTTATTCAACGATACAAAGACCAATATTATTTTATATTCAAGTTCTAAAAATCAAATTACGCTTTACATGAGAATCTCGCGTTTCAAAATATTGTTCGGATAAAATTTTTTTGAAAGGGCCTTTAAGAATGAATGCGCAATTGTGTTTTATATGAAAAGGAAATCGCATTGTTTCACAGCAAATAAAAACTAAAAAGAATGAAAAACAAGTTTTGTTTGGTGGAATACGGAACAACGGAGTAAATATTTGCGTATGTAAGTGCGTAAAAAAAAGTAGTGCGTAATGCGATATTGTACGAGGAAAGGGAGGGGCTGGCTATCGAGGGATCCTCTCGCGAGAGATACCGGAAATGGCGAGGGCCGTTGAAACGAGCTGCGCGCACCGATCCAGACCCCGCAACTGTACACCTTTTAAAATACGAATTCTCTGTTTCTCTTTGTCTCACTCTTTCTCATCGCTTCGGCTGCGTCATCGGTGCACGAATAAAAGAATTTAAAGCATGTGAAACTTTGGTCACGAAGGACGTTCCACGATGAAAGAATACAAATCGGTAATAATGAATCAAAAAACTTAAAAAATTATATTTTTGTCAAATTTTTACTAAACATTTGTTTAAGGATGGATGCGTACAAAAGTAAATTTTGCTTTGAACATTCAATCTAAAATATATTGTAGAGTATTTTGTAAATGTGTTATTTGTTGTAAAATTAAAAAATGTACCACTCCGTATTATTTATTGAAATAATTTATATTTAAAGTCTCGTCTAGTCTAGTGTGTAATTTGCATCGGAAGTAGCTTAATACGGAACAAAATAAGAAAATAAAATATGTTACACATAAGTATATAAATTGAAAAACATATTTGTAAACATTTCACATCCATTATTTCGTAAACAAAAAAAGAAAAAATTTTAAATCAGGTACTAACCATTTTTTTAAGGTAACTTTTTCATCCTGATTTCCTATACATAATTAATTTCAATAAATAAAAAATCTATTTGTCATTGCTGTGCTATATAACAATCAGTTTAGAAAAAACGAAATGTCTATTGATTAACTACGAAAAAGATATCAGAGAGGAGTTTGAAATTTTGGCAAGAAACTTTTTTTTAGATTTTCATAAGTATATTAGAATTTTATTTTATTTATTTAATTTGATACATTTAATAAATTTATTTATTTTATTTGATAAATTTGACAAATTCATTTATTTTATTGGATCATTTTGATAAACTTATTTATTTTATTTGATAAATCAATTATCAAATAAACTTCCTCAAAATCAATGCTGATAGATAAAAATTGGACAACAGTCGCGAATAACTCTGCGTATATGGTTCGTCACCCAACGTATACGTATGTAAACTCGCGTCATTAACCGGTGCATCGGTACAGAAAGTGTTCGGAGCGACGGAAGTGCATCCTTCCCCCACTCGAGTAACCGCTACGACGGCTATAACGACGAGAATCCTCTTTCCCTTGACACGATACTTCTCCTGTATCCATCTCATATTTTCAACGATCCCTTCACCCAACAACGCCTAACCCTTCCTCCGTTTTCTCTTCCACTTACCTTCGTGTGCAGGCTACTTGAGCAGGATATCGCAAAACTTGTGGCTTCCTAAATTTTATTAATAAGTTCGTTACGATGGTGTAATTAAAAAATGAAAGATAAACATAATAAAATTAAACAAATTAATACAATTTCACATGTTTAAAGATTTTTGTAACTCCTTAAAAAAAATTACTAAAATTTTTGTACTTTGCTTGATTTATATACTAAAGGATTGTTTACTAAATTTGAAAACGCACTAATTTAGAGTAAAATTAATTTAAAATAAGTTTTTGTTCAGAATTAATTTCCATGTTTTACACATGCAAACAATAAATAACATGAAGATTTTTAACTTATTAACAATTAGGTACCATTATAATCGACATAAAATTTGCACTTTTTAACAACAAGTGCTACATTAATTATTTGATTAAGTAAATTTTTTAACCAAGAATTGTACAGATTTATTTGCATTTTTTAAATTGTAAAATACAATAAACTAATATTATTAATTGTAAAATACAATAAACTAATATTTTTAATTGTAGAATACAATAAACTAATATTTTTAATTGTAAAATACAATAAACTAACATTTTTAATTGTAAAATACAACAAACCAACATTCCAAATTGTAAAATACAATAAACTAACAAATTTATCGATTTTCGAGGATGAATCAAAAGTGGAAAAAAGCCTCTGCTCCATTTTTCTCGTTTAACCCCACTACTTTAATTTTCGTGTTCCCGCCTCTCCCTTATAAATTGTGGCAAATGAAACGTGGTCCCCACGTGTGCAGGGGGATTCACACGAGAAAAAAAAAGCGGGGGGGAACGATTCGTGCATGTGTTTTTTTTTCCTCCTGCTCGATTGTTGCGTCTTTTCGATCGTTCGGTCTCTCTCGGCAGGTCGTGCTCAACAGGTAGAGAGGAAGAGCACAGGTGGCGATATTCCCTCTCGAGCAACTGTCCGCGAGTGTTGTTACATGTGTGAGCCGCTCGTAGCCTCGATCCCGTGACCAAAGTCTTGGATGGTCAGTCGTCACCGGGTGATGGATAACGCTTGTGCCGCATAAACTTTGCCTTCACCTTCGTACGCGATTTCTCCACTTCGATCTTTCACTTTGTGCATTTTTGTATCTTGCCATTTTCATGATTCTAAAATTTTTTTAGTCTCTCGTATTTGAATTTTATTTTTTTTATAATTTTTTATGATTTTACTAAAATCTTCAAATTTATGATAATTTTAATAATTTTAATAATTTTAGTTCAATAATTTTCTGGCGATACATTTTTTTTATTTCACAAATGTTTGTGCATATTTTTCGTGGCCCTATCAACAGTTCGGATAAATGTGATGATTTTTTTTAAAAGTGTGAAAAGTGAGCTTTTGCTAATTAAATGTGTCTAAAGTGCGTGTTTATGTAAATTTTCGCTTTATTATTGTTGCTGTGGAATTTAATATTTTCTGTGAAGTGTCTTTGGTGTTTGATTGTGGCAAATACTCTCCTGGATTATTAAATTTCCTCTTCAGTTAAGATCCGAGATGCGCTTGGCTTGACGGTTTAGCAATGGATCTAGAAATAAAAATTATTTAAAAAGCAAACGTTGGTAAATAACATCAATTTATCTATTTTAATATATAGTTATAATTTATTTAAAAAATTATTTTAATAAACGTGTAATACGAATGATAAATTTTCTCTATTATCTCAATTTATGAGCTACATAAGATTCGCAAATATGAAAATATACGTCTGCATGTATTTCGGTGTCGGTATTCGACGTCCCGGCTCCGCACGACCGCGATTCGTTCAAGCGTGTTTATCGTGATGAAAGCTCGAGTAGCGCGGGACCTTTTTCCTCATAAATACACACTCAACCATCCTTCAATAATTACTCAACATTTTCCAGGACAATTTATCGACGTATATACTTTTGAATAAAACGACAATTTTGCGCAAAGTGAATGTAGGAAAAGTCATGCAACGAAAATAACAATTTATTATTGTATATCCGGTCACAAATTTAGCAGTCTTAGTCCCTTCAACGGCAGTCGCGACTATGCAAAAGTTAATCGATTTTATCGATTTCTCTCTCAATATCGAATAATTATACTTAAAATTAAAAATTATGATGTTCTTACGATCCGATGAAATAATGTCTGGTCGAGTGTCTCATGAGAATTTATTTAACATTATTATTTTATTTATTTACTAGCGATTGTTTCCGCGCGCTGTCGCGCGCGCTAATTTCTCTGCTTTCCGATGACTTAGAATGGAAATAATTATACAAAGAGTATAGCATATCTGC
>JAPYYX010002202.1:0-30172 GCA_030522605.1 Cremastinae sp. B BG-2022a | reverse complement strand
ATAAAAATTTGAGAGTTAAAATAGGCGATACAAATGTGGAAATCAAATCGAAATTATTTCGTTTTTTCTTCATTCGTTTTTTTATTCATATTTTTCCTTTATCGGCATCGCATTCATATTTTTCCATTATTTTCTTGTATAATAATTTTTAAATTATTAATTTTTAATATATCATAATATACAATAATATTTAATTTTTTAAGCGTTTTTTAATTGATCAATTTTTAATGAGATTATGTACGGGAAATGTCTGTACACCTTGAAGTGTATACGAGTGTCTGGCGCAAATTGAAAGTTTATCGCGCAATTACTGCACGAATGTACACGTGTACGCGATACAATTTGACGTTACGCGAGCGACGCCGAACTGTCTGCTAATGAGGGTTCTGGCTATTATCAAAGCACACACTCGACGTTTCGACATTCCCGACGAGATATAATGTCCGCCAGCTGCTCCTGATAGTAGTCGATAAAGACGAATCGAGGAAAACACTTTTTGCACGAATGTCAATGTCGAAAAAATTGCGAAGCTGAATATTTTCATGAATAATCACTTCGTAACAAATACAAATAATAAATTGTTCAACAGTATTAAACCGATAAAAAAGTTAATTGTTACAAATTAAATTTCTACTCGGCTCTTCGATATAAAATACTATTGCTAAAATAAAAATATTAAAATAGTAAAAGACGAGTATAAAAATTAATTTCAAAATTTGTAAAAAATATCGTATAAAAAAAATATTTAATATTTTATAAAATATTAAATTATCCTGAACTTTCTCTTGTATATCCTTTCATGCTGCAATCGAGAGAGGCGAGAAAATGCTCCAAAATAGAATGATGCAATTGGAGATTGGTCTTGCATCGACTTGAATGCGTCAAGAAAAAAAGATAAAAATGAAGGCCTTCGTTTTTCTTTTTCCCTTTCAATTTCTTTTCAATTCCAGAATTATTGCTTGAATAAAATTCATAAAATAAAATATAACGAAAACAATAATGCAGTTGCAAAAAAATGCAAATGAATAGAATCTCTTATCGGAAAATCGCAATACAAATTGCAAATGTAATCAATGTAAAATATTTTGTATCTTTCGTAAGAATTTTTTTTGCGCACGATCGTGTAATCGATTGAGGAATAACGATTTATCGAGTCACCGTGACGAGTTCAAACGCGATAAGAGGGGATTTCCTCGTTTTTTTATCGTACCGAAGACACGCTCGTTATAGGGTGCTCACGTGTCTGCTGATTCATCAATATATTTATCGTGTGAACCTGCCAGTGAGAAATTGCTGGATTATCGCGCAACCATGAGGATTTATGTACTGCGAGTTTATCTCGGAGAAAGCGAAGAAAAGAGGAATTGTCCGTTTAATTATCATCTTAGATTTTCAGACGTATTTTTCCGCTCTCCAGAAAAAAGTTTCCAAAATTAGTGGAAATTGTAAGAACAATAATGATAAAAGTTTCAAGTGGAATAAATGATTTTCTTGAGGTTCGAACTATAAAAGTTAGCAAGAAATACATACTGAATGGAGAGAAAAAATATTGAATGGAATTATTTAAAAAATGTATTTTCGTAAAATTGCGAAATTGGACAACTTTTTAAAATTGTGAAATTATAATAATTGCAGGTATTATTACGAGAAGTAATTGTAAAAAAAAATGAAAATACCAGTTTATGCCAGCATGACCTTCGACAATTTTTTGTATTATTGAAAAAAAAATTTCTACGATAACTTTCTAAATTCTGATGTATGAAAAAGGAAATTTGTATTTTTGTTAAATTTGATCACAATTCAGCTAAAAAAGATTGAAACTCTAACCTCGAAGAATTCTTGAACAAGAAATTGGTAAAGTATTTTATGTGCATTTAATGTCATCTTAATCACAATTATGACGTCAAATATTCTCAAGAGCATCGGGCCAGAGTAGCCGGTGTCCAAATTCTTACAATCGGTACACCCAAAAATGAATTTTGGACCATTTGTTTAATATTCTCTGTGTAGAAAGGTGTTCTGTGTCATTAAACGTGATTGTATAGTCTGAAATACCAACATAAACGACAATATATTTTTTTCCGCTCAAGATAAGCCGAACACCGTTTCTTTATAAAACTCGAGAAGATGCGGAAAAATTCATCCTGTTATCGTCGAGAGATTGGTGATGACCTCCCACATACCAATCTTCTTCCTTTTCATAGGAATCAACATCGGTAAGTGAATTTTAATTATGAACAATTACCAAAAAAATTTTCGTTCTTAACAACTATCAAATCCTAAGCAAAAAGTTAAATATGTAATCAACAACACTCTGAGAGTGAGAAAAGTTCTTATTGCCCAAGAATGTAAGTAGTTTCTATTTTGATATGACGATGTGTCTAAAATTTGAGGAACAATTTTTTATAAAACATTTTTAGAAAACCTTTTGAACTGTTCAGCTGAAATATAATTCCTTTTTCATAGGAATCGGAGTTCATAGTCGGACCAAAAATAGTAAAGAAATTGCTGGTAACCTGAACAACCCTGCGAGGTGGCGACAGGAATTGAGGCACTTTCCAACGGGTCTTAGCTACAAAAAAGAAGTTGGTGAATTCGTCGAGGTGTTGATAGGCCATTTACCACCACCCGATGTGACGGTGGGTCCAGGTGATATTAAGTTTCTGCTCTACACACCTGAAAATCCTCTCATTCCTGATATTCTGACTTTCGACGTGGCATCATTGAAAAAAAGCAACTACGATAGCTCCCATCAAACAGTTTTTGTAACTCACGGATGGCTCTCTTCGTCGATCGATCCATCATGCGTATTAATTCGCAAAGGTAAAAGTTCAGTGTCATTTCAAATTTTGACTAAAATCAATGTTCTAACTTGGATTCAAATGTTCCAGCTTACTTGAAATACTCGAGAAATGTGATTGTCATCGACTGGAGTGCGATATCTGTCAATTTGTTATATCCAGAATCGGCTGTCAAAGTTCCTGCAATCGGTAGGAAGCTTGGTCGTTTCATAGACTATTTATCGTCTGAAGGATATCTGAAAGTGTCCGAGACGGTTCTGGTGGGACATTCGCTCGGAGCTCACGTGGTCGGAATCGCCGGCTCAAATATTGGCCGGGACCAATATCCCAAATATGTCGTTGGTAACCATCAAAGAAAGATATAAACACAATTATATTTCATAAAACTGTCTTATTTTATAAACTCATGACTCTCATCTACACATTCACTTATCGTATTGATCTTTCTAGGTCTAGATCCAGCCTTGCCGCTGTTCAAATTCGCTACTTCCGAATACAGAATCTCAAAGGATAGTGGAGAGCACGTGCATGTAATTCACACAGATGCAGGAGCATTGGGAACTAATAAGTTCTGGGGTGACGTCAGTTTCCTCATGAACGGAGGAAAAGCTCAGAGAGGCTGCATAGGCCCGATCGATGCTTGTTCTCACTTTAGAGCTTATATTTATTTTGCTGAGTCGATCAGTAATACGGACGTAAGATTCTATGGACTTCAGTGTCGTCATAAATCAAAGATTCCAGCGGGTACCTGTAATGGACCGAAAAAAGCTTACATGGGCGGAATTGTGCCGGATAAAACTCTCTTGACCGACGAAACGTTCAACGTTCCTGTCAACAGTCACCCGCCATTTGCTCGCGGCATTGGCTATTTAGAATCCACTAGAAAATCTATTGACTAAGGTGCATTGAGTAATAGTAATCGATGACGATATTTTGTACGTAGTTAATGACTGTCTATCGTAGATTGTAAGCGATTAAAATAAAAATGATTAACTAGTTTTTATCACGTTTTTGAAAACTTTGTCTACTTTTTCAATACTAATAAAGGCCTAAGTAAATCTTCGTGGATTTGTAGGTAAATAAAACGTTATTCGACCGAAAAAAGCGCGACGTACGAAATTTAGCAATACGTCGAAAAAACTTCGCAGCATATGGGCGTATCTGAGACGTATAATAGCATTGAACATACGCCTTTCTAATTCTGACAAAAGTAAATTTATGAGAAAAGGCTGAATTTGCGAAATTTTTCGAAATATATGAGATGCTAAATTAAGCCTCATTAACGGGGCATCGTGCTCAAGCTGTACGGTCGGTTTTCTTTCATTACGTGACCTCAAGACTCTGCTATTCTTCTTCGCATGGAACAAAGAGGATTTCAATGAATCCCGATCGGTTCACTGGCCAGTCGTGCCAGGTGATGATAATCGAAGTTGATGTTGAAGAAGAATGTTCGCTTCCACGAACCTGCAAATTTGTTTTGAACATGGCATAGGTAAAAATGTACCTTTGACCTGACTCGGCCGATCCCACGAAACTGTAATTATCGTTAATTCCTGTAGGATTTGCAGTGGCCACCTTGCTCAGTTTCTCGTGTCCATTCTGTTTCTCACCCAACTTCTTTTTTTCTTTCGCATAAACGATTCAGGTATAAATGTTTTTGTAAACATTAAATCTAATTACATTTTAAAAAACTAGTATAAATGAAATTTAATTAATTTTTCTTCCAATGGAAAAAATGAGTGAGAATTAAACGAAAATATTTTCGCGTGAGGGAACTTGGTAAAATAATTAGGAACGAAGCCAAAGACTGCGAGTAATAGTTTAGATTAAGGCAAATAACAAGTAATCATTGCCATAGTTATGGACGTAACTAGAACTGTGCTTAAAACTTGTGATCCTACGATGTATATACGATGTGTAGGTATGAAACAAAAATATACATATATACAAGGAAAATTATGTAAGTGCAATCCACAGCGCAAAACGTACTGCATATTATGAAAGAATAAATTCTGGCCTTCGAAAAATTAAAAAAAAAAAATTAATCACTAGGGCGGGAACAATAGTAAAAAAATGGAAAGGTCAAGCATCTATTTAAATTCTTTCGATTTTTCCCGAACGATTCTCTGCGGTAGTCCCTTTTTCGTCGAGACGATTGAGAAGAGTTACGAACTTTCCTGAATTTCAAATGTCCCTGTTTCTCTTTTCGTTCGCCCCCTCAGTAACCATTATTCCGCTGTATCCCGTAGTATATAGCGAATAACTGTGCGTCTTGCTCTATTTTCGGGTTTACGGCCAGAGATTTTCTCGATATGACCGCCAAAAGACGAAGAGAAATGAGAAAAACGAATCTTCGCTGTCCATTTTTTTCTCGAGATGTTTGAAGATGTCAAATTTTCTTAAAAACGATCTTCTTACATAATTTATTTTCTTCTTATTCTCAAATCACAAACATTAATAAATATTAATAATTAATATAAAAATATTCTTAATTAAATTAAATTTCAACGTACTTTGTTATAATTGTTAACAAAAAATGTACGTTTGTGAATGTGAAAAAATATTCAATGAAATATTTAAAAAATCAAAAAAAGTTTGAGCTCATGAATTATAAAATAAATATAAAAATCACAATTGTACTGAATATTTTATTTCTCGTTATAGCACAAAAAATATATGTATACTTCGAACCAACTTGGAGATTCTCGAGTAAGGAAGAAAATTCGACTTAATATGCGAATGAAATTCGGAATTTGTTGTGCAATAAAAGTTCTTCTTATCTTAACCCTTACTTATGTGTGCAAATGAACGTTTCTATAGTTGTAAGACAAACTCGCGGGCGGATTTCAGACGTTGACACTATAAGAACAGCGGTTACGTGTCCGGGAAATCCGAAGCTCTTGGCATCGTTCCAGACGAGCCTCTCGACTCTGCGTTTTTCTTCTTCCTTCTTCGACCTCGTTTCTTTTCTCTCCGCGATTCCTTCTAACCCAGTGAACTCTGGAAAAAGTGGGCGCACGTACTCGGTTTTTCCTCCTTTGACGAAATAGAAAGGCGAGAGAAAATTAACCCATTATTTTATCTTAATAAAAATTTATTAAAGCGCTAAAACAAGATTTATAAAAATGAGTTGAATGTCAGCGAAAAATAGCATCAATGATAACATAGAAGAAAAAATAATTCTAAGCAGCGATACTTGACAAAATAATTTAAATAAATATTTCGTTATTCTTTACTTTAGCGGCTTTTCCGAAAAACGGCTCCAGAAATTTTCGTTCGTTTGTTATTTATGACAAAATGTGACAATTTATCAAAAAAAAAAAAATTTCCTTATCGCTAGTTTTCGGAAAAGCCGCTAAAGTGAAGAATTACCAAATATTTCAATAATTATGTGAAACAAAAGCGAACTCTTCTAAACTTTTCCAATGAAAAGTACCTGATGAAAAATATTCGAAACGGAAGCGAAATAAAAAAATTTATGAGACAAAATATTTTTAACCTCCATTGAGAAGTTTCACTTCAAAAATGAAATAAAAAATGCCTTCAATTGTAAGCATATCGAATTTTCAATCGCACTGAGGAAATTGAAATTTTTCCATCAAATCAACTACCGATTGAACGAAACAGATGGGAAAGCCTTGGAAAATCATGCGAACGAACGAAATGAAAGTCAGATGGGGCGGGATCGCACCTGGATAGATTTTTATCGCAGCAAACGAGACACTGTGGGCTCGGCAGGAAACTTGACAGCAAACGCAAGCTGCGACCATAATTTTCCGCATTATGAGAAGAGCCGGAAAGCGATTCGATCCCGGTAAACTTTCCCAGAATAATTCTTCCGTTTGAACCGTCAAAAAGTCAAAAATAGGTGAAACCAAGAAAGGGGAAAATAAAGAAAATGAAATATTTCTCGAAAAAACTTTTTCTCTACATTTAATTTTGATCGAACCCTAAAATTTGAAAAAAAAAACGTAAAAGAATCATAAGTAAAAAATTCTACTTGAAGAGTAAATAAAAAATATTTGTATCTTGCGCAGGAAATCTTTCGAAGTCTCCATGGGAAAAAAGCATCAGAGAGGAAATGAGAACGGAGCGAACCATGCAAGCGAAAAAGGCTAATCGTTGAGAGCTCTGGAAGAAGAAAAAAAAGAAGATGCGGATCTCATAGAAAAATGGCAGAGAGAAAGGAAGAGATAAAAGAATCAAATAGCATCGAGAATGATTTAATACTTGGTATATTCGTTTTAACAATTCCCTTTAGAGTCTTTTATTTTTTATTTTTTTATACTCGACTTCGATTCTCAACTTGAATATATTAATGTCTCATCGATGAACTGAATTTTAACTTTTTTTATTGCATTTCATTAATTTTTCACTGTTACTCCGAATTTTTGATGTTCAAACTCATTTTTAAAAATTAAATTTAATCCGCGCATTCTTTAATTCCACAATTTCTATAATTCAGCGAATTTAAGTACGTCGATGAATTATTTATAGTTTTGAAAAATCCTTAAATAATTTATCATTTTTGAAGAACATTTACTCGCCAGCTCAATTTTCCCAGGCCTGATGATTTATTCCACAGCGAAAAAATTCACAAGTACGTTTTTTTTTTCAATGTTCTTATACTTTCTCGGGAGAAAAAGTTGTACCACCGAGTTCGGCGGAGAATCGCAAAAGAAATAACGAGAAGAAAATATTCAACGACTTTTCTCGAGCTTGGCACGAGATATCGCAAGGAGCTCTCTCGCTTTTCTACGAAACTACACTTCAGAAACAGCTGTCCAATGTCAAAATCGCATAAGCCGGCTGCCGCTCAACGACATCCTGTGGCTCTTTAAATTCTCGCCGTTTCCTCTTTCTCTCTCTCTCTTCCTCTCTTTCTATCCTCGCTCTTTCCCTGTCTCTATTCTTCATCTTTACTCTTTCTCTCCCATTTTTCTTTGTCATTAGTTTATCTTTTTTATGTACCTTTCCTGTATAGATTCCATTACGAGTATCTCTTTCAGAAAATCTCTTTCCCGTTACTTTTTTTATGGTACCGAGTTTGCTGTAGGAGTGTCGACTTTTCAACTGGACCTATTGTATTAGATTCGATTGAAAATAGTCATAGTTTTACACATCCAGTTTTTAGAGATATTTTCTATTTTTCGCGAATTATTGAAAAATATCGATTTCTAAGAATTTCGTTTTTAGTATTTTTATAAACTTTTTCGATTATTAATATTTTTAAATGCAGGATGATTTTTAGTTAAAAAACAATTTTGGAGTTTTGTTTTTAATGAGGAAGATTTCGAATTTTCTTGATATTTAGACAGAATTGATTTTAATCGAAAAAATTTAATTTTTAGAAAATAATAAAATTTCTTATTTGCAGTATGTTAAAAAATAATTAAAATAACCATTTTTTAACAGAAAGTAATAATGACTAAATAACGAGGTAAATATCAAAATCTCGTCTAGATATTGCTCAATTTTCCAAAAAAAATGGCAACACGGTTGATCGAGTCTAAAAAACTAATAAATTATAAGAAATTCAAACGCAGTAGGAAATTAATTTGCAAAATAAATAATTGTCTAATATATTTTTGACAGAAAGTAATGATGAAGAAAAAAATGGGCTCGATAACAATGTCGTCTGGGTGTGCTTTTGTTTCTCGCCGACTTTGGTGGATGGCCGGGCACGTGTAAGGCGACGTCCATGCACGAATAAAATATCGCTGTCCCTCTCGTCGCTCGAGTGCTTTCGTGAATAGGAAGCGTTTCAGAAGTCTAGACGGTAAACGCGTGTGCAAGCTTTTTTTCAGTTTCTCCTTCTCTCGGGCATTCAAGATCGCGACTATGATTTTTCTTCGTCTCTTCTTCTTTCCTCTCTCTTTCTCTCCCTCGTTTTTTTACGTGCAGCACGTGCTTCATTCTGCTCTTCCCCTGCTCTGTGTACACCGGTGAGAAGCCCGCCTTGTGACAGGGACCATTTACTATTCTCGGAATTTCTTTCGGGACTTCGAAACTCCCGCGGTTCCTTTTGTCTCGTACAGGGTGTCCCTCAGACTTTTTTTCTTTTTTCATAAATTCGGTGCATCGGTACATGCTTCGCGTGTTTTCATCAGGTCGTTTTTGTTATAATTATTTCTTAAATCAGTTAGGAGCCATTTATTTTAATCGCAAAATTTTTTCTAGTCAAGCTCGTAGTCAATTTCTGTTTTTTTTTCAGTGTCAATGTTTGCATGTCATGATTTAAATTCCGAAGATTTGCAAATAAATGATTTCAATATCTGAAGAGAATTGTAATTATTTTATTAAAATCTAAATTTGATGTCTAAATTTAATTTTAATTGATTTTAATTTTTATTAGGTTTTGTAAAATATAATTGGGTAATTTGTCGAGCATTTTTCTGTGAAGTTGGTTATAACTTACGGAGACACCCGGTATAATACGTGCCTGATGTTTGCGTATCCACGCGTTTCTACATTCAAGGCCCTTTAAAATTTAAAAGGGCAGTTGCAGCTGAACTCGTGGATCTTTAAAAGTCTAACGAACCAGACGTCGAGGATCGGATTCATCAACGAAGACACGAAAAGCAGCAAATATTTACAAACTCGAAAATTTTAAGTAAAAATAAAAGTCAAAACCACAAATATTTATTTTCACACTATTTCAGTTCTTGAAAAAAAAACTCGTAATTTATGTGACTATAAAAAAGTGCGCGAAAAAAAAGAGATGATTTTTTTTCGTTGTTTTTTTATTTATTATCGCGTCGGCGAGAACGTCACGACGAAATGTCAAACGTTGCGGACTCGACGAACTAACCTTGCCCAAGATCGTGATCGTTGTCGTGAGCGTTTCCAGGCACACGAAAATATCGAGAAACGAAAACGAATTTCATCCGCTAAGGAAAAATGTAAAAACAATTCCGCAAAATTCTCATATGGATCAAAAATCAAACAAACGCCAATTTTATTTTTCTGTTTTTCAAGAGCGAGAGCTATCGCGTTGAAAAAATTTCAGCAAAAATGAGAGAGAAGGAAAAAGGTCGACGGTGAACAATTCTATTTTTAATACAACTCACCCACGCAAGTTTTCCTTCACACCGGACTCGGGGGAGTTATGTAAATCGTTCTGAGTGGAATAACTCGAGCGTGTTTTTCCTTGGCTTTCTCATGGTTCCTCCCAACAAATTCGCAGTCTTCTGGTTTGTTAATTTGATAATTACGCTTATCTTAGGAATCTTCCAACAAATCCGAATTTCGTATTTTAAACAATTAAAATGCTTGAAAAAGGATTTATTCAAATTTTTACTCTCGATTTAAAAAATTCAGGAAAATTCTTTTCCATTTTCGAATTTTTTTCTATTACAAAAATTGAACGAAATTATAATGAAAGAATTTACTCTTTTGTGTCCATTTTACAAAAAATTACTATTTTTTTATTATTTTATTTGTTTTAAAATTTCTAGAGCGACATATCATTAGGTAAATTAAAATGATCATTAAAAATCATTAATGCAGCTCTATTAAAATTTACTCAAATATTTCACGTATATTACCAGATATTCGTGGGGAATTCTCTAATCAATTCGACTCGGAGAACCCCTGGAGGTAAAACCGCACTCGCTCGAATATTTCAGCTGATCCCTTTTGAACGGTTACCGCGACCCGAATGGTCACAATGCTTCAGGGTTTATTTCATAATTTTCGGATTAGCCGCCAGTGCGGAAACGGTCCCGAGTCAAGACCGCATCCGCGCAAATTTTATCTCACGCGGCGAGACCCTTTCCGCAAACTTTGTCAAGGATAAGCCTCAAATTTTCTCCATTTGCATGGAAACTCGCTGATGGTTATTGCTCTGTGAGAAACTTTTCCTCATTTATCAATTTTTCGTCAATTCAGTCACTTTGAAAAATACTTTTATCTCCTTATTTCACATTTACTTCGCCATATTTCATCGACGAGCGTAATACAGCTACCGATATACCAGTGAAATATAATTATTTGCAAAAGTTTCAGCAACGGGAAGAGACAAAACTGTCGCGAATCCGTCCCAGGACGAAGCTTTTTGAACGGTAAAGTTGCATATTTAGTGGGATATGCGAGCCCGGTTGAGGGAAAACCAGCAAATCGTTTGGAATAATTAATAATTAATGTCGAACGTGACCGACATGTCGCACGAAAGGATAAACTTCGTCCGGGTGTAGTTGTACGTTCGTACAAAGTTGGCGCGGATGCTCGGAAAATCCGTTCGAAGGAAAATCGTCTCTTTTGCATATCGAGCGTATTAATATTGAATTCGTTTTTCCTCCCCACAGCTCCCAAAAATTGCGCAAACAAAACACGCGACCTGGATCGTCCAGATATATTTATTTATCGAAACAATAATAATAATAATAATAAGTATAATCCAGGAGCGCATTAATTTCACAGTTGTATTCCGGCGAGGAAAATTATTGCTGTTTTCTCAATAACGTCAGTACACCGTTACAATTTCGTTTCTGTGAAATTATATTACGGGCGTTATTATCGGTATTAATGTCATGTCTGTTTGTCTATCGCGATCGTTTGTCCTCATATACTGAGTTTCCTGAACGCGATATAACCGAAAGAAGGGAATTCCGAGGGAAATCGAAGCAGGTGCGTTTTCCACGATGGAAACTTCGCAAAGGCAGATTTCATCCTGTACATTGGTGGCCAAAAGTTTTATACAAACTGCGAGATGATAAAAATAATGTTGATATTTTATATTTTATTCGCTGTTGAGCGATTTTTAAATTAATTTAATATCGAAATTGAAAACGATTTAAAAACATTTTTGATATATTTTTATTTTGCAAGTTAAATATTTTTAATTGATTGTGTTGTTTTTTTTTCAACCGCATTTGACATTCACCTCTGTTTGATAATTTTTTTCACTTTCTCGCAAATAGAATTGACACCTGCTCACGGAATTAGTCAAAATTTTGACTGACAGTGTGTATTGTATTTGGACGGATGCGAAATCCCGTGACAAACGCCGTGACGTTCTTAGCGTGATTTGACATCTCGGTATAAAGACATTGTCGGCAAGGTCGTTTCAAAATTTCAATATCGAGGAGAGCCGGTACGTATACGTGAGTGTTGCTTTGTGGAATATTAGGAGTTTCGGTGTCGCTGAAAACGCTTTCCTAAGAATGACAGCTGCCGTGTCTCACGGTAATCTCCATGCCAAGGGAACTTGATACCTTTCCCTGAGACGGTGGACCTCAAGGGAGAGATGTGAATCCCCCATTTGCATTCCCCAAAGCCACGTCGACTCACATATATATTTCTCTCTCTCTTGCTCTTTCTCTTCTATCTTTTGTCTCTCTTCGTCTCTCGAAACATCTCTTACAGCCCTGTGCTACGCGTGCGATATGTGCAGAAGCTTCGTGTACACATATTTCGTGGATATAAACTGCGCCAACTATTCGGACACGAACCCATTTAATTAACACGAACTTTGGAATTTAGATAGCAGTTTTCAATAGTTTCGATATGGGGATTCACAAAAGTTATGTGCAAAGACCTTTTCTAGGATAATTGCAATGTTTTTTTTTAAGGGGTTACATATAGGTTTCGTCGAAAAAATAAAAGTCTATTTTCAAGAATTTTTTTTTCATTCTGTTGAAACTTTTTACTATCTTAAAGATATACATTTGAAAAAGAATTTCTGAAATTTTCAAAGGAAAATATTTAAAACTCCGCCATTGTGACGTCACTTCCGGTGACCCCTCGTTTCATCCCGTTGGCCAGTATAACTGATGGCAGAATCATCGGAAGTGAATCAGAAAAAATTGTATCTTAGTTAAGACCATAAACTATAACTTGACCGAACGAAAACGAAAAAAAGTGAAAATTGGATTTTTGGCAGACCTTTTTACAAAAAAATGTCGAGCAAAATTTGAATTTTATTCTAAAAAAGTCTCCCAAAAATCCAATTTTCACTTTTTTTCGTTTCTTAATTTTCCTTAAGTACCCCATTTTGCCCCCCACCCCCTACCCTATATGTAATTAATATATGTCAATTACATATATTATTATATATAATATATAATTTACCGAGAATTTAATTTGATCGTAAAAATTCCGAAATAGAAAGAATATGGGTATATCCAAGGGAAAAAAGTGGAGAAACAAAGAATTCTGTAATGAGGGCTAAAATGCGTAATCGTTGTAAGAGCGAAGGCGATGACTTACGTCGCCCGAGAAAACGCGAGAAGCGGAAAATGTCGAAGCACCGAACCGAGAGCATGCAAGGGAAGAATAATGAGAAAGGAAGGGAAAAAAGTCAAGGGAAGGAAGAAAGTTGAAAGGAGAAGGCGTTTGTGCGCAATAACGTTGCAAGGGTTCTGAAGTGAAGGAAAGTATCGCGGACTGGAGGAAAATGTTCACAAAGGCTTGTCATTGTTATGAGGTCGAGTGCAAGTTCCGTTGCTCGTAGCCAAAATTTCTTTCAGAAATATTACACGAAAATCAGACTGAATATTATTATCTCTAAAATATACGTAATAATTTTAATTAATAAATTATAATATAAAAAAATTATAGAAAAAAAAAGATGGAAATGTAAATAGTTTGCATTCCCTAATCTCCAAAAAAATTTCACCGAAGTGTTTTTATAATATACTCTTTGATAGTATCGATTGTTGTCGTATTTGAATTATTAAATAGTGCAAATTTAAACTTACTTTTTCTGCAACCATCAACCGCTTCAATGATCTTACCTTTTGTAGCACAGTTCGATGATGGAAATTGACTTACAATTAGTCGGAAATCATCGGTGTAATACGGCGATGCACATTTTTGCTTTATTCACCGATGATACAAAATTCACTTTTCACAACAAAAATTTGATCCCTTCAAGAATTTCAAATTAAATAAAAATTAATAAATTGCGAATTACAAACTTTGTTTTTGTTTTATGGCCATGACCGCTGATCTTGACCGGGCTCGTAAATTAATTTCCGTAATAATTAAATAGAAATGAAATATTGGGACAATAAGAATGAAAAAATTGTTAAACTCCTCAAGTATGCAATATTCAATTCTATATTTTTTTCTGACTTCAATTTTCATGTCCGATTGTATTACTTTTATCAAATTGTTGAACACACGACATGAAATACCAAAAACATTTTAATTACACGATAATTAATTTTTACGAACCGAAAATAAAGTCGATCCAATACGATATCAAAAACAAGAATAAACTATATTTTATTCAAATATAGGCGAACACTTTTTTCTTCAACAAAAATTATTTGTACTATTTTCAAAACTTATCCCGAAATTTAAACCAATTCACATATCACTACAAAATTAACGAGCGGATACTTTTCCCGAACGCGAAAATACAACTGCCTTCTAAACGTGGATCGAAAATTTTTGAAAATTTCCAAAAAAAAAGGGGAAATTTTCAATCAAAGCATTGGAAAACAGGAAAACCTTAACCAGTTGCGAATTCTGGGAAATTCCGAGAAACGGAAAGATGATTTTTTTATTGCATCATCAGTGTGTTTAATTTTACTTGAGCAGGTATGAAAACCCGCTAAATTATTACGATTTTGATGGACGTTACCGAAATATGGAAAATTTTTCAATTATAAATAATTTTCAAGATTATTTTCGTCGGTTTATTTCAAAATTATATCGTCGTGCCGGGGTCATAATATGCGACGAAATAATCTCATCTCCAGAAATCAATATTACTTCTGTAAAAAAATATTTCCGTAGCGAATTCATAAAGAAGTCGAATTCCGAAGGTAATTTGAAAAAGTGTAAAATTAAAAAAAAACAGTACCGAAAAAGCGTTTGTAATTAAATGTGTACAAAACTTCGAAAACGGAAAATTTACGGAAAAAGATGTCGACGGAAAGTAAGTTTAAATTTTTCGAAAGTTGAAAAGAGTAAATTCGGTGAAACGATATTTTTCTCGGCGTGACGTAACAGTTGATACATTAAGAAGAATTACTTGGAGAGATGGAGAGTCAGGAAGGAAGGAAGGATCGTGTGTCTACGAAAATTCTTGCTGCTTCGGTCGTTGGGTGGGAGCAACGAGGAGGAAAGTTTTTAATTAAATTTCAGGATAGCGTCGTCCAGCTCGGACGTCCCGCATCGTTTTGAAAGCAAATGGAGCCGCATTTAGGGTCGAGTGAGGGACAAGTGGAAAAAGAGGGTCATCGCTTTTCTCATATTGAAAGTATCCTTTTTTCTTCCTCTCTCCGGCACGTCAACGACTATTTCTTTGACTCGGAATTAAATTAACGCAGGTGTTGCTCTTTTTTGCAGACATTTATTTCCCGTATTATTAATTCCTACGGATACTTTGAAATTTGTTCATTAAATGAAAAAACAACAACGAATTGATCAAAGAACGAATGATACAGAAAATAAACGGTTACTTGGTATTTAAAAAACAATTAATAATTATTAATTGTTTTTTATTATATTCTATGTTTATTATAATCTAAATATAATTAGAGTTCTAAAAAATTAGGTTATTAAATATTTACACAATAAAATATCAAAAAATCAAATTACACTTTGAAAAAAATCGAGGTTAAAAAATCAGAGATTTTCGAGGTATTATTTTTCCCTCGCTATTTAAATTCAAAAAAATGCAAATTATTTAACGGTAACGAGATTATTAGGGCGCTTCATGGCATGTCTTTCGTTATTGTGGGTTAGTCCACGCACGTCGGGATGAGAGAATATATTCATTAAAAAGACAGCGCGAAATGTGGCAAAGATCCAATCTCGGCGTGTACACTTTTACCTCGCCTTCGTCTCTCTTCCTCTCGAGAACGTTCGCCACTTCCGCGAAGATAGGATGCGCGCTTTTTTTCTCATTTAAAGATTGCTCTGCGAACCTGACGAGAAATAGCGACGAGCGTATCAAAGCCCGAAGGTCACGTCTCGTTTATTTTTAAATACGCGCATTTTTTTAACTTACGCCCAAAAATACGTAAAATAATGACAAAATATTCTCAGAACAATTTATTCGATGAAACATTTTGTTACTTAATTGAGATTTGGTTTGAAAAATTGACGGCGATTAAATTTTAAGTAACCAAAAACTGTTTTTTGTGCTTTTTGGTCTACCAATATTTTCATTTATTGTTCAATGCAAATTATTTTATTTAATTAATTATAATTTCTAAATAATTTATAGTACTGCTACAAATTCAATAATTGTAAATTTCAATTTTATCCAAAAATTAATAAATCTACGTTAATAAATTAATATGAATTACAAATTATTTGTATTGCTATTAATTATAAAAAATTAAAGAAAATAATGTCGGACCCAAAATCGAAACCAATTTAATTTCTATTAAAATATCGAATATTAATTTATTATATTTAAACGCTTCGAAAATTTTTGTATGTCCGTATATATGCATGTGAGTGATTTAAGAACGCTGATGAGCGTTGCTTCTATTTTAGCACTTGGCGACTCGTCACATATAAATGCAAACGGCATTTATAAATGGTTCGGGGGGTTCATCTTTTCGGTCCATCTCCCATTCTCATCATCAACGTCCGAGCTCGTCTCGGCCTCTCGCTTCCTCCCCCGCGTTCCTTTCTTTCCGCACCCTACAGCATTGGCACTCGACGTTTTTCGTTATCATTCAGAAATAACAAGATGACGCGTGACACCTGCCAAAAACCCGGAGAAACGTCTTTTCAACGTTCCGCGTCTCTCCGAGTAAGACGAGCTCGCCCGGTGACGGAGATTTCGCTTCGAGATTGTCCTTTATCGATCCTCGTATGTTTTACACTTTTTCGACGAAAATTCACAGATTCACAGACCAGAGAGTAAAATTTTGAATGAAATTCGAAAAAACAAGATTCTGACAAAACGAGATTTTTTAAACTTTAAATTCAATAAATAATCGCCACGTTAATTTAAATCGTTAAAAACTAAAATAGTTACATCCAAAAATATTTCAAATAATGGAATTCAAACTCCAGATATCCGATGTACCTCGATACACACCATATAGAAAAATCAATAATTTTCAGAAATATTTCATTGAATGAAAAAATTACGTAAAAATAACATTGACGTCCGTGACGACCCTCGCTCATTTTCGCTTTGACTTTTAGCCAAAATTCTTCAAAATAAAAAAGGATATTATGACATCAAAAATTCCGGACTACCTCTGATTGAAATTCTTCTAACCAAAAAACTTGAAAGCAAAATTTTCAGATCGTAAATTTGTTGCATATCGTTTTTCCTCATTATTAGATGCATAATTTATTTAATACTGACGAGCAAATCCACTTGCCCTATTTCGGTGTAACATTAATGCCGTTTTCGATGAGATATTCATTTACCGCTCGAATTCGACTTACTTTTGGAACGTCGTGGTGCGATGTTGCTAAGCGGGAAACGGTCTGAGAGTGAATAGAGAGCAGGAAACGAAGAATAGGGGCGGGGGGGGGAAGAGAGATGGCAACGGGGGTGCAGTCAGCCGCGACCGATGTACGATTATAACCCTCGTGATTCGTTCTATTTATTGTTATCACTATTGTCCTTTATTATCATTATACCGAAGAGACAATTATCAAAAGTTTTGAGCTGCCGTTATCATCATTATTGTTGCCAAGCGAAAATCGTCAAAAGTTATACGTCATTATAGTTATCATTATTACTGTTCGCTGTTATCATTTCGAATTGAAAATTATGAACAGTTCTTAATGGATTTTTTAACTCTCTGTTATTTGTTGCTAAAATATCACCAAAAATATTTTAGCGCTGTTTTACTATTTAAACGGAGCGAAGAGAGTAAAATATTAAAGAACAGTAAATTATCTGAATTGATACCTACAGACAATTGACAGCTATACAATTATCACTGTCAGTCATCCCTAAATAATTATCGGAGAAGGATCCGACAAATTAGCAAATGAAGAAAAAGGTTCGCGGTCTGGGATCCGTGAGTGCATGTCCCCAGAGACGACCTCGATCGATAGATGAATGGCTCGACGTCATCGCGTGTCTATTCAGCTGGCCCTGTTGTCAGGCCAATACACGGCTTTTCAAGTCAGACGAGAGAGATAGATAAATATTTTATTTACTCCATTTGTACGAAATTTATGCCACAAATTCCTACAGTTAAATAAATCAGTGAACAACTAAAACTTATCGAAACATAAAAATGTAAAAATATTCACAAGATCGATAGCAACGGAGACGGAAAAGCGCAGATTAGATTTTGAAGAAGATTCGCGTGCATACAGTGAGCAATGAGACAAAATTTAACTTCTCAAATGAGTGAGAGAGAAATCTTGAAATATTGATCTCATGTAATAAATATCATATACAATAAATAAATAAATAAATAAATAAATAAATAAATAAATAAATAAATAAATAAATAAATAAATATACCAAATAGAACTCGATGAGGCGCGAAGCTGTATCGCGCATAAAACAGACGTACAGACTTTTTGTTCTCCGGATTTTAAGGAAATGACGAAACAAGCGCTGGGATAACTTTTGAGGAGAAGAACAGGGAGACGATGGTGGGGAAATGTAGACGGAGTTGTCCTAGAGAAAGTTCACGCGAAAATGAAATGGGAGAGAGGGATGTGGGAAAGAGCGATCGCTGAATGCGCAGGCGTGTATCTACCCGGCAACTGGCAAATCAAATATTAACGATGGCTCAACACTGACGAGCTTTCACCATAAAAATGAATACTTTTTTTTTGTTTTCTTTCCTTTTATTCACGCCTTTTCGATATTTTTTTTTCTCTTCTCTGTTTTTTCCGCGCGCTATCTCGATATTATCCTCGTGCGTATGAACTCGTTCGGAGCAGAGAATAATTGCCGGACTGTAATAAAAAATCTTTTTTCCCTGCGCTCTCTCCTGCGAAATTTTGAAATTCTATACGATCCGTTCTAATGAACGGATTCGAAAATAAACAAAAAGCGAACATTCACGGTTTTCATGGTAACTATTATGACTTTCGATAAACAAGAAAAATTCGACTTGGGAGGAATGATATTGAATTTTATAACGAATTTAATTGGAAGAGTGTCGAAAAAATTTCTTGTGGCTGCTCACAAAGCTTTTCAATGGTCTGCAATTCTTTTTTTTTGCATCATGTTCGGGTAACCATATCTACACGTTATCATCCCCTCAAGAGACGAGATCATTAGATTGCAGAAAGGATGAATTTGAGTTTTTATGCACTTTACATTAATATCAAATGTGTAATTATATTTATTTAATTTTTTATTCATTTACTTACCTGAAAATTTTCGGTCGTTTGTTTTCATTTTATCATTATTCATAGTTTTAAGAAATTACATGACGCTTGTGCGCGAACGATCGCTGCAGTAAACATTGCTCGTATAAGTTTTTCAATTCTGTATGAGTGATCGAGGGAAGTTTTAGTCGGTAATCTCGAAAGAGGAGTTCGTCACACGGAGGACCGTGATGAAGTCTTCTATGTTTTAATCAACGGATATCTCCCCGCTGATAAAAAAATCACATTTCTGGGATTTGAATTTTTCTAACGTCACATTTAAAGAGCTACAATACGAATTTTTTTTTTTCATATTGTATGTATGAATAACGTCCTCGATTTCATTCGTTATTAATGAAAAAACTCTGGTTCTGCTCGCGTGGGTGTTGACGTTTTGCCGGCACGAAGTGCGTACACCAACAGAACATAAATCATTTAAATATCCCGAGATGCAGATATAAAGATATAAATCGCTGTACCGCGTGGGCAGAAAACGTGCATGAGCACCGTCGTCTATTTTTTATTTATTTACGCGTTTCGATTTTTCTTCAACTCTGACGCATCCAAGTTTGTGAAAAATTTTAATACATGGTGAACGATTGCGAAAATTATTTCATCGTTCTTATGATTTCCAATGATTGATATAATTAATGATTTTTTAATATAAATTTTCAAACAATTTTTTTTGTTACAGAAACGGAAAAAAAATTGTATTCAATGAACTAGATCAATGCTGATGAGTTCGCAATAATTACACTAAGTTTTGTTTTATAACCCAAAAGTTCTATTACTCGACACTCCTCTTTTTCTCGCTCGATCATACACGTAACGATCGAGTGCTCGCGAGACTCCATTAATTAAAATTCGAACACGCGACTCGCTGCGAATTCGTTTCCCGAGAGAGAAAGAGGAAGAAAAAAAAGCGTTATCTATTTCACTCATTATCATTTTTGACTACGCTCCATTTTTTTCATCCTTTTTATTCTCATTTTCTTGCAATTCTCGTCCCCTTAATAATGGGCACGCTCGTTATCGGCGTGTCCCGATCGAGCTCGCAACACATATTTTATCTCGTCGCGTCATCGATCGTAAATCATTGTTAATGTTTTATTAGACATACAATGCATGCTCCTCCCATGATTCAAAAGTTATTGAGGTATACTTTTTCATAAAAAAATGTAAACTTACCGAAGTTTTTTTTGGCGTCGAATTGCTCGTCTGTAATTGAAAACAAAAAAAGTGTCATTAAAGTTATTTAGACAAATTGAACGAATCATCAGTAAATAGAATTATTTTTAATTAATTGTGATATCATTTTGTGTAGATAAATAATCGTGTATCGATAAAATTTCATTTCTAAGGAAAACAACCTCGATGATTTTTTTGATATTTTTCGAGAAGATGAAATTCCGCTTTGAGACACTTTTTTTCGAAAGCTCGATGCCCTGGAGCATTTTCTATGATTACTCGTGACGTTTCGGTGCTCGTGTTTACAGAAATCACTGGAATATCCAAGGATGAGAGTAAAATTGAAAAGTCTTTCTCTCTCGTGCTCCCGAATCCGGGAGTACAAGAGATTTTATTTCGCGTTGACCCAGCGCTAGCTCCGAGGCTTTTTCCACGTTTCCTTTACCGAGAAGGCACACATGCGGGCAAATAAAAATTTTTGTCTCAGGGCATCAAAGGTAGATAGCAGCGAGCACTTAAAATTTACGAAGCCCGAGAGCAGAAAGGAAGAAAAGCCGTGAAGCT
Organism: Cremastinae sp. B BG-2022a; assembly: GCA_030522605.1. NCBI lineage: Eukaryota > Metazoa > Arthropoda > Insecta > Hymenoptera > Ichneumonidae > Cremastinae sp. B BG-2022a. The sequence goes on along the minus strand of JAPYYX010002202.1, from coordinate 9,350 downwards.
TCCGCGCTTTTCCGCATCTTCGACGCTGTTTCTTTTTCTCTTTCACCTGCCGCTTCACCGGGACGAGCAAAACCAGAGAACTTTGAGCACCGAAACTTCAGATACGGAGCACGTTTTTTTTTATTTTTTATGTTTTCTGTTCTATCTTCGCATCAGAATCTTACCTCCTCATAAAGAGGAGACTGAAAAAAATATGATTTATTCCTAAAGAATTTTCGTACCTACGTACTGTGGACAAATTTTCATCAAGTATCATTTTTTAGTATTTCTTCATGGTTTTTTTTGTTTTCAATTTATTTTACGTTAATTCTACCATCGATCTTCATGTTTATACGAATTATTCCAGTAATCAACGTTTTCATTGTACCGAAAAGTCTCTAACTAAAAGCAATACGAAAATGATAATAAGAAGCCCGTAATTATTACATTAGATGATATCCAAGTGATTCGGAGTACTGTGGAAAATTCATCTAAAAATGGTAGCCGAGAGAAACGTCGAGTTGAAAAGGAGTTTTAAAAAAAATTTGGAAAGCTTGAGAGTCGTGTATGCAGAGTCTGGAAAGGAAGAAGGAAGCGGTGGGCTTCTTCGGATTCGGGAGACTCGGATGCTCGCAGGAGAGATCCATTATTCAGGAATGGGAGCGGAACATCACGACGTAAGCCCTAGGATGTAACCATTGTTCTTCATCTCTCTCTCTGTCTCCTTCTCTCTCTCTCTCTCTCTCTCTCTCTCTCTCTCTCTCTCTCTCTCTCTCTCTCTCTCTCTCTCTCTCTATCTTTCTCTGTCTATTGTCTATCCCTCTCCGTTTCTCTGTAAATACAGAAGCGAAGCGTAAATCTCTCCTCGTCCGTCTCGAAACTCTGTCTACCCCTTTCTTGTTACCAAAATTGTTGGATTTTCATCAAAGTGCATGCGCCATGTAGCGGGTTACACGGTGTAAGCTTTTCCTTCAAATATTTACGTATCTCCGTACATACGTAAATACATAATATATTACATATTCGAACGGCGCAGTATGAATAATGAGCTTGAGGAAAATTGGCTTCGCTCTATCACAATTGCGAATAAATTATGCAACGTTTGACGAGGATAATATCCAGCCTCTCGAGACGCGCTTGTTCTTTCAATATTTCATTTGTCCGGCTAATTAGGACCCGAACACGCGCCTGAGACAACGGTACCATTTCTGACTCCGTAGTTTGAAGACGTGCGAATATTACATTATACGTTATAATCCTGTTTTTGGAAAAACTTTGTTTCTCTTTGTTTTTCTTCGTGAGCTTAACAATTGATGAAAAAATAATTTGTTCTATCACTTTACGGGTTAACATTATTTTCCATTATTTTTTGATGAAATTTGGCATGTAGATAAATAGATACAATACGCGACCTGTGCTGAAATTCGAACCAGATCGACCGTCTAGAAGTTTTGAGTTATTTATTTTTGGGAATCGTATTTTTTTGTAACGTCTCCTAAGAGTCCGTGTTAAAAAGTGAATTTTTAACAATTAATATCTCGAAATCTAAACGGTGAAACTTCTGGAAATTGTGCACACTTTCTAATATCACTTCTAATAATGCACGGTCAAATTTTGAACAAATTATAATGGAAGCAATTTTGCTTGATGAAATTTGCCATTACTTTACACGCTCAGTTGCTGTTTTGACCTACAAGTATCGATAGAACCTCCTTGAATCCAAATTTTTATTTCAATCGATTCTTAGAGAGATGAATGTGGATACTGTCAACGTTACTTTGATTGTGGATTAATATGGACATGAAATAACAACAAAGAAAAAATTCTTCCTGCGAGGCAAATCGCCGTTTTAAGAAACACCGACTTTCCGTTTCCTAATTACTTCTTGAATTTATTCGTGTAACATACCCTAACAACATTTATTTTACGAATTTGACATTCAAAGTCTTAGCTCCATACCATTGAAGTTTCGTTAAATCCATTTTTTCCTCTCAAACCAAATTCCAGTTACGTGTAGTGGAATATACGAAAGGGTTGACAAAAGCGACAAAGGGATGATCCATATCATATATGCGCACATGGCGAGTGCGAGAATCTCGATTTCCGGGATTCTGTGGAGATGGCCCGACGCGATAGCACGCCATACAGAAAATCCTGCACGGCCGCATGCGCCTACATAAATACCTGTACGCGAGTGTCCATGTATATTACGTGTGTATAAATAACAGAGGAGGCTGAGGTGTGCGCAAACGTACAATACCGTCAAAAAGTTTGGATTCCCATTTCATTAGACTTACATCCATACATCATCGAAAGAAATTAATATTTTTGGAAAATGAAAATACCCTCACACAAAGTGAACAAAACTAACTAGGAATAGACAACGAAATTTAGTAAATGCGAACTACCGTAATCAGTAATTTATCTATTGATGAACATGAGAGTTGCGCTTAACTCTATAAGCTTAATAGAAATTCCAGATCTAATTTGATTAAGTACTTGCAATTGATTGCTCCACAATAAAATTTTCTAATTGGATCTGTCAGACGGTATTTAGCAACTAGAAACGAAATTGAAATCGTCGGCTTTACCATTCCAGTTAGAATTGAAATACTATTTCAATTGTACTAGCATTAGTAGCTTGTTTATAGGTTATATCGTTTCTATTTTTTCAGTACCTATGTTGGACTTGACCAATTTGTTACCAAAATCTCAGACAATTGGTAACATTGAAATACTGTTATTCATATGCTGTCCCAAATAATCATCATCCACGAAACAAGTAATTGATACTTAATGTACCTGATGTGGTTTGGAATTGGTATCAGTAAACCAAATACTTCAACGCATATTAAAATATTTTAAAGCTAGCAAATAAGGAAATATTCCAAGTTCAGATGAGCATTGAAGAACTTGATGACGCCGAAAATATTTTGCAGTCATTTTTTAACGTTGCAAACTTTTAGTTGATAGTGTAGGGAGGCCGGAATCGCGGAAACCGCATTGGGGGTGGGTATTAAATTTTCAACGGGTGTACACAGCAATCCAGTGCCATATACAGCGGAGCCGCGTTCAGCCGAGCCGCTAGAAAATACGCTTTAAAAGGCGATAACTATAAATAAGGGAGAGCCGTAATTCTCTACGCGCCAGGGAGCCCGAGATTCATGACGCGCGCACTCTCGCCTCTTTTTCTATCCGTCTCAACGAGCCGCGTTTCTCTCCCTGCACTAGCGCCTGTTTTTCACTCTTCCTACATGATACACTTTATATACGAGGATAGAACACGAGCCATGAGAGTCCCGAGAGAGAATTCGCGAACGCCGAATCCACGAAAAACGCCAAAAGCTTCGCGTCCCGGCGATTTCAGTCTCGGAAAACTGGTCTCAAAAGCGAAAATATGCCAAATGGAAACTATATTTCGTACCAGAACTGCTTAATTCATTCTACCGAGCTAAAATGATCTACATGAACGTAAAATTGATATAATATCATTGTGGTAGGAGTCACAAAATAGAACCTGCAAGGACAAATTTCCTCAAACAAGACTTGTGAATTATGGAATACTTTCTACCTAAAATGTTAAATGGTACCATTACGCCCGCCTTGGACAATTAAGGATTGAGAAATGGAACTACACGTCAGTTCTATAGTCTGCGAATGAAAATTGTAATGTAGAAACCTCCTAATCTTTCCAAGATTTCGTAGCTGTCAAATTTGAACAGTGAAATTACTTTTGTCCTTTAACCCTAATCACTCACACTACTGAAAAGTTACGTAATCCTTATACGGGGTCATATTGTCCCCAGACGGTTTTCAAACGATCTGGATTTAATTGTATGTAGGATTTTAAGTCGTACTTACTTAATTCTGAGTCCATGTTTAGTATATAGAAAATGGAAAGCTTGTAGGTTTAAGATGTAAATTTCATTTCCGGACCTATCAAAGATTCTGGAAGTTTAGCGCGATTTCATTCAAATTCAAAGCTTTAAAGTTTATATTGGGGTCTATTTGGCATGTGTAAGTGATTAGGCTTAATTGCATGCATGTTTTAATGCAATATCCAAGTTCCAACTGTCGGAACAAAATAAAATTAGGTATATCGAACCCTATCCTAGTATTTCAGATCAGGTGGCCATTTTCAAAAGTTGTTCCCATTCGAAAACACAGCTGCTTTCTATTCTTTCCTGTTTTTGTTCCTCAACTTCTCATTTTGTGAAATTTCCTTCCTATTCTCAGAGCTTAGCTCACCGTATACAAAGTGCATGAATTTGTGCCGACGTATGTACGCCTGAAACGTTTCGTATATGCAGTCCCGATGGCCTTCAATTGCTCGCACGGATGGCTCCATTCACCACCGCTGGCCAATCGGCCGTGGCGTAAACATCGATAATGATCGGAAACGCTTTCTCGCTTCTCTGCCCCACGCGCTCTCCTTTTCCGGCCTTCTTCTCTCGGGTCGAGCTCCACCGGCTGGCGAATCAATGAAAAATTCTCGAGAACCCGAGCTGAGCGAGCCGGTCTTATTTTTACTTCAGCACATGCAGTTCCGGAACACAAGCTCAATGAAAAAGTACCCTCGATTTTTCATGCCTCGAAAAAACCTTGAGAACCTTCCATTTTCATATATTTTCAAAAAAAAAACTTGATGAAAATAAAAGAATTTCATGCAGCGAATGTCGAATTATAATATCATCAATTATTATATAAAAATAATAACACTCTCAAAAACTCCATCAAGATGGTTTAAAAAAAGGGAGGCAAGTTCGAACTGCAAATCGACTTTTTCCAGCTCGTTAAATTGATCAATAAATCGAAGAGCGTGAAGACAGTTGGACAATGAAGTATATTTTTTGCTTATGAAATGCCGAGAAATTCTAACGATTCTGAAGTCGTCAGAAAAACTCGACGAAACTGCAATAATGGCGATCCGAGCGTGTATCGCTTTTCGATCCTCTAACTTCTGGGTTATGAATCATGGATAAATGTATATAGAAAAACGATATATCTGGAAGTCATTTATTGATTTTTAATGGAGAGGAAAAAATTGAAAAAAGTCGCAGAGGGAGAGAAAGGGGGTAACTTCCTGAGCCAATGATTCGATAAATAATCTATGATAAATGTCTTCTTTCTTGTAAATACGTTCGATGGACTTTCCACGTAGATGGATACGTAAGTAACAACCCTGGTAAAAAAAATCAACCGAAATGCATTTACGTATGAGTGAATAGCAAAAATCGAGATTACTCAAAAATTTATAATATGTATGACGAAAATTATAAAAATAAAATTCAATAAAATAAAATAAAAAATTTTAAAGCGATGTCAAAAATACTTAAAAGATTGATTGAATAATAATACGAAGATCAACGTGTTTGCTATAGTCAGCTAAAAAAAATTATTTCTATTTGAAGAAATCAAAAATGAAGATTTCACAAAAATCAAGATGGCACTTTTTCTCAAGATGTTCGTCAAAGCTTCAATTCCAACGATCGCTATGCTCAACGAGAAGATTCACCGCGGTATTAATCTTCCGCCTTTGATCCTCCATCGACCGAAATTAGAAATTCCTTTGGAAATGCCAAGCATCGTCGATGGAGCGCCTCTCTCGGTCTCTCTCTTTTTCTCTTGCTCGTCTCGCCTCCCCTATGGGTAATTGACACTTTGTCGCTATTCGAGTATGCGACAAAGCTGTTTGGCCAAATTTGCATCGTCGTTGATAGTGGCCAATACAGAATTCTATCTATCTAATTTTTGAACAATTTTTTAATTAATTAAATGAAATCACTTGAGCAATGAATTAAAATTTAATTAAAATTTAGTAGCCAATAATAATAATTAAAACTTAGCGCTTAATAATAATTATTATTAAGCGCTAAGTTTTAATATTTCATAATTTCACGGTTGTTTTTTTTAGGATTTTTAGGAGAAAACTTTTATTTACTTCATGTTAATTAATATTTTGATAAGACCTGTTAACAAGGAAATGCGATATCATTTAAGCAGAATAGAAGACGTAAAGTAGGATTTTTCAGAAATTAATATCTACGGGGATTGTCATTAAGAAAGCGCGAGGATCGATGTCCTTAGTAAGCTTTGAGTCACTTCATAGTTGTCCAAAGTTCAGCGAGAAGAAGTTTCACGGTGGTATGTGAACAAGGGACAAAAATTTAGCAGCATTAACGAGGCGCTGATGACGTCGCAGCGACGATATCGGGTATAATGCGAATTTCTTCGCTATTAAGTCACAAAGCTTTGATCCTCGAGCCTTAATTTAATCATCGATCTCCAAGGATATAAGACATTTTCGGTCGCGTAATGGACGTGGACGTTTTTCAATCATTCTTCTATTCAAAAGATCGCTTTTTACATCTAATGGTATCTTTGTTCAAAAATATCTGAATAAATGTAAAAAATAATATAAAATACAAACACCGACTTAAAAATGAAATTTTCAAATATTTTTATACATCAAAATATTTTTCAAAGTCACTTTTCGTTTGGAAATTCGCTGTTACTATTTTTCCAAATTTCACTCTCTCATGCATTACCGACACGGAGCTCTTTTTCTCCGCTCAAGGGATGAAGATCCTATTTTCGACGGACAAGGGTCATTTCTGTCTCCGCGATTCAACAGGACTGAGCACAGCGGCTCTGGACAATAATGACAGTAACAAACGTGTCAGAATCTCGGATATTCGAGGGATATATTTTCGACACTTTTTCTCCCTCTAGTCCCTTTGTTCACGGTTTTCGCTTCTCCGACGCATCTCTCGTGTTACGGTCGGATTGTACCTCCCTTTTTTTCCATCGGATATCTGCTGCAAGCGCTTCGTAAATTCAAGAAACCGGCGTATGACAGCTCGCTCAAAAAATTCGCATAGAAAATATCCCCTCCCCGCCGTAAAATCGTGACTCCCTTTTGTATCCAAGACTTTCCGCTATCTCTAAACGTTTTTTATCCCTTCTCACATTTCATTCTTCTCTCGGACTTTTGAGTTCACCCTCTTCAGCGCTTCGGACACGCATTATACGCTTTTTGCGATGATCGTCCTATTTTCTCTGTTTCGAGCGTGTCGGACTGTCAATCTGTGATCCATGAACATTTATTTTTATCGATATTGAACCAACAATTTTAGATAAGTATTTACTGATCCAAATATGTTTAAAATATCGTCGAAAGTCGAAAAATGAAAAGCAAAAATACCTAAAAATTAACATGAAATTGTTTGATAATTTATCTAATAATTATAATTATTAGTAAATTATTAGTAATTTATCTAATAATTATAATTATTAGTAAATTATTAGTAATTTATCTAATAATTATAATTATTAGTAAATTATTAGATAAATTTATTATATAAAAAAATGTTAATATTTTGCTACTAAATAATTATTTAGTCTTTCTTTCTAGTCTATCTTTCTTATTTACAGTTTGAATCCCAATTTTTACTTCGAATTCTTGTTCAGCAATGCAAAATACTCCGGAAAATGTTAATCAGACACCCAGCACGGACCACTTTCTTTGTGGGCCTGTGTTTTATTATTAAAATTGTAAATTTCATTGTAAATTGTGAATAAATAAAAAAATTATAATTAAAAATTATTGACAATTTTTCTAGACCACGAACACGGAAAAATAAATTTCATATACGTTCATATTTTTGAAGTATTTTTGAAGTATCGATGTATATTCTGATTGACGTGTTTCATTGAGCAAAATAATCGAAGACTCCAACACGTCTGATGGAGAGGTCCGGAAGATCCTAGACGAAGGTAAATCCCACGATCCAAAAGGTGCGATCATTCGTTTCTTGTTCATCTCGATTTCTCGAAAAAAAATAAAAATTGCGAGGAAAATCTATATACTCGTTTCGATTTCTTTTTCATCTCGGAAATCCAGTTTTTTTCCGAACAAATGGAGCTACATATTTTTTCTCTGGAGCGTGAATTTTTTCCTTTTTCCATTCTTTTTCTCTCTTTATCGCGCGTGTCGATCGACGATCAGATTTCCGGGTTACCGAACGAAAGTCCGGGCGGATCGAACGTGACACGCAGCTCTCGGCTCATTGTCCGGAGCCGCATTCATTCTTGTAACGTTTGAGTGACGGATCAAACGATCCGGATTGGCTCGAACGAGCCGGCCAGCCAGCAAGGGAAGAAAAAAATATTAGTTCACAATGGAGCATGAAATAAACAGTGTTTCACAAACTGTCAATTTATTTTCGCTTCCTTTTTTTCCATCGTCAACTCTCGTCCGTTCGAATATTCATTCCGCAAAACCATTGATCAGTGAGAAAATTATCCAATTTCGTCGAGTGGGAGGATTAAGAGCACATCAGTAACAAAAAAAAACATTACAGTTATAGGTACACACAATCATTTTGTTTCAAGATAAGTTACAATGTCTAAAATAATTGGAAAGCTCCGATTTTAAAAAAGTAAAAAAGTAAAGGTCACAAAAAATAAGATACGGCTTCACTCTGGAATTCTTTGCGCGACGTTTTTCTCAGGGTTTCTCTGTGTATGAACAGGGTATTCGGAACTTTCAAAACTTTCGACAAACTTTGCAGTTGCATGTACAAAGAATATATACTCCCACTGCGATTTTTCCTTGCAAAAAAGTCACTTTTACATTTGTTATTTCAACAATTGGAGTGAAATGAAAAATTCAGATCTTCAGGATGAAAGAAATTTTAAGAAGAAGATGAAATTACAAAAAAAAAAATTTTTTAATGAAACGTAATGCCGGAGGGTCTTAATTTATTATAAAATGAAGTTATAACGAAGTGATTTTTCATACGTGATATAAAATAATTTAAACAGTGATTATTTTACGCATCATGACGAAAAATTGCTGAATTATTGAGCGAAGAACGACATGGAAGTTACGTAAGCGTATACAATGGACGTACATTACGCAAGTGGCCATAACCGTAACTCAGGCTAATATCCAAAAGCCTCGGAGCGTCGATCATCGGCTGCAGTTTACTTTGACAGATGAACCTGTTGCCAGAACGCTTCATCTCCTCGATACACCTTTTTACTTGAATTTTCTCTGTTCTCACTGCAGCCGTTTCTATGTTCATAATTTTATTCAGGTCTCAGGTTCATTGTTCGAAATTGTTTCTCTCTCTACATATTTTTTCACAAGACATATTTTTTGTCAGTAATTTAATCGACTTATCAAGAAGTTAATTTTTTTATTCACAATGTCAAATATTTACTGGAAAGCAACATTAATTAATAATTCAAATGAATTAATAATTCAAATGAAACTGGACATATTAGAACAAAAAAGTATACCTCACCGACCGATTTTTTGAGAAATTTAATTTCGAAATATGGGAATTTTGTACAGCGTCTTATGG
>JAPYYX010002201.1:0-25633 GCA_030522605.1 Cremastinae sp. B BG-2022a | reverse complement strand
ATTTCAGTTGAAAATTGAATTTGTTTCCTTCAATTGTGATTAAAAAACAAAAAATTCAGAATATTTAAACCCTTGGAATCGGAAATTTTTCTTAAGTACTCCATTTTGCCCCCCCCCCCCCGTCCCTATATCTATATATTTTGTCAAAAAATCGAAATATTTTTCTATACTTGAGATGATCCGACCCCCGCGGCGACTTGATTCCTACAGTTTTTAACAGAGTCAAGTTGTATATGCATGATAGGTGTATTATACATACATATACATATGTATAGCATAAAATAAAAGAGCAGACACGAAAATCGCGGAACCGAGCCTTAACTAAAGTGCCTTTTTATCAAATCCAGCACTCTGTCCAGATTTCTTTTCTTTCTTTTTTGCGCATACTCCATATATGGAGGAACAAAAGTATAGAATCTCGCGTCGAAAGAAGAAAAAAAATGACGAAATACAATATATTAGTGTAACTTTTTTTGGGGGGTTGTAAGAATTGTATATGTATATGTATAATATAAAAAGAGGAAGTTGGAAAATTTTTCTCTTTTTCAAGATGGAGAGGGGGGGGGGGGGTCGAACGGTAAAATCATGGATGGTATGCATGCTGGGGCATTATTTGAAGCAACTGATGATGAAATATAGCAAAAGAAAAGTAAAAGAACAATCGACGCGTTGATGAGGCATGATTTGCTTTCCGCTGACGGGGCTGCATCATGAATTTGTTATCGGCGTGTCCGCGACAACGAGTTTTTTTTAAAATCCAATAAAAGTCTCCGCCTGTGAACGGAAGAGATGGATTATTAAGCAAGACCACAACGAACTGGATATACGCGTATAAACGAAAACTTGATCATATATGTATGTATAATGTACATATTATGCAGGGTGTATGGCAAAAAAAAATCGACAAGCGCATCGTGTGCTCTGGTATTTTTTTAATCATTATTATTTTAAATCATTGAATGAAATAACGTATAAAAAGGCAGCTTACCACTGCTGATGATGACGATGCATGGCAAAAATGAGATAGAAAAATAAGTTTACAAAATATGTCCCTCGTAGCACGAATAATAAGCGCGTATAATAATAGAAATGAAAACGAAAAACTCGAAAATTTCGAGGGGAAGATGATGATTGGTGTGCTAATGATGAGAAAAATTGATGATGATGATGATATCTAACGCTTTTTATTCCCCGGCGTGAATACGCTGATGCTCTATTTGAATGAATTACTATTTTCTTCCTCATCTCGCATCAGTTGGAGTAAAAAACAGAAGAAAAATATCGAGAGAAAAAGTAAAACAATAACGAGGACACATGCAGAGACAAAGAGAAAACATGGATTTTGCGTGACTCGATCAGAATTGCTTTCGAGAATCGAACGTCACGATACTGAATTTCAATTTTTCTATCAGAAATCATTAAACTCATAAAATCGAAGGCGACGTTTTTTCTTCATTCATAAAATCATGAAACTGGATTCCGGAATACATAAAGTGTTGGCCTTTCGTTTGTTATTCGTAGCTTATTTTTTGTGTGTGTTTGAATTTTAGTTTGAAGGCGGGCGATTGAATGACATCCATGCATCACAGCGGCGGGGTATATATAGATAATATCGATCTATGTATGAGGGAAAAAAGGGAAAAGTAGATGTTTTTCGAAAGAAGAAGAAAAATGTGTAGAGTGCGCTGGACGAAGAGTATAGTAGTCGTCGTTACTGTTAATATAATATATTGCCATCGCGTTATAAAGAGATTCTTGTTTGGTAAAACCGTTCGTCACGCAGGTTAACCTTGGTGCGAACGCTTTTCCCGGAGCTCGCTCGTGACCAAAGAGCCCGGCGTAAGATGGGGCCCGTAAGATCGACGCGAAACGTGTTTACCTCCATCGCGTCTCTTCATGATACATTATTTTAAACGTGTTTTCCATATCGATGAAAATATCTTGGATGGATTTTTGTTATTTATGCATGCCCCGCGTTGCTGACGATATGGGCGGCGGTAGAAGAGCTAAACTCTACAGAGAGTCATTTTTTTTACTCTCTGATGCAATTTTACAATTTAATGCGCTTATTGCGTTATTGTGTCTATCTATTTGATATATATTCATCTGCAGCGAAAATATGTAATTCACGCGTGGCTCGCGATCATCGGTTTCCGTATATAAAAGAGAAGGAAAAAAAGAAAGCACACCCACTCTTTTCTCATAAATACATGTGCAGGCTATTTAAACGTTGACGCCAACTCCGACATATTCATTAAACGCCGGCGCTATTTTATTAACAAACTATTTGCATTTTCATCCACGAGAGAGCTCAATAACAATAATTCCATACATACTGTCATGCTTTTATTTACATTAATACAGTACCCTCTGAGCAAAATATTCGAAATTCCAAACTCATGCATACTCTATTCAATGAAAGCAGAACAATAAATAACGATAAGATGTAAAAGAGTTTTCTATCTATAAAGAATGCTCTGTATCAAAACTTAAAATGATGCTGGATATCGATCGACTGATGTTTTTCGATGTTTGCATGCAATGTTTATTTTATTTTCTAATTTTATACATATATATATGTGCGCGTATATACGGGCTAGCTCAAATGTAAAACGCAATTTTTCGCCGAATACGACCGCGAACGAGCAATGATGAGAGACTACATTCTTTCACTTTTATACATATGGGTGGAAATGTGGATGCTCATCATTGTAGTAAAGAAGGAATAAAATGTTTCGTCCGTTGATGAGGGATTCTAATATACGATCCGATGAAAACTTGGGGCGTTTTTCTTAAAAAATTTTGTTTAAAGTGTAAAAGGGAAAATATGTATAAATATGCAAGTCATCCGCGGTAGAAGTGCATCATCAAAAAACAAAGAAAGAAAGAAAGAAAAAAAAAAAGATAAATCGAAGCTTCAAGAATTTTTCGTTTTTTGTCGTTGCTGTAAAAAGCAGGATCGCTGATGATGCTGTTGCAGAAAGAGAGAGAGAGAGAGAGAGAGAGAGAGCGAGAGAGAGACGTCAGCAGCACGGAAGAACAATAAATGTTGTTACATTGCTGAAGATCGTACCGCGTGCACTTGGGAGGTTCAGGTTTTGCATAAGCGAGCACATTCTCATGATCGCATACCATTACAAGCCTATACAACAGCCAGATAATTTGTATTTTTGAAAAAAAGTCATTTCTGTGACGTACTCGGATTGTTTCTGATCGCGTGAGCCAACAGCGACACAGAAATTATCCCTGGATATATTTGTCGACTCTTACAAGATTTTCGATGCAAATTCGAATTTAATTTTCTAATTTTCTTTTTTTTTACACATGAGGCTTATTCATCGTTCTTTAGAGAGAAAAAAAAATGATTTAGATTTTGATTTAGTGAGAGAGTTTGATATAATATGCATGTTGTAATGTTTCCTTCGTTGTCTTTTGTGATGTGCGTTGAAATAAAAAAGAGAAAAAGTGTTTCGCATGGAAAAGCCCATATGCGAGTATATGCTGGTAAAATGAATTTAAAAATAGGCGAAATATAATGTTGGTGAATGAACGATTGGTGAAAATAACTGAAAATTGAAAATTCTCGTCATTTCCGGAATGATGACAAGCGTAAAGCTTGCGTTTTTCTTTTTCAAACAGCCGTCAAAGCAGAGGAACATGCACACACGCGGCGGATGAATAAGAAGCAGAAAATTCTTTGCCCGGCGCGCGTCTCCGCGGGAACGTTGGGGGCATATCATGAAATTAATGAAAATCATTTCTTTCTTCGTAATACCTCGCTTTTTCAATGAAATAAACAAAAATGTTCATCGATATTCATCGCGCGATCACGCGCGGTATATATTATACCACGCGCGTAATTATATATCGCGACTTGTCACCGCATCGGAGGAAAAAAGGAGAATTGATCCCAGCATCATGCATCAGTGATAGAAAAATTGACTTTTTTGCTGTCTTTAAAATGATGATAATATCATACATATAATATAAATATATATCTATCACCTCGCAATTAATGCGAAGAGCATAGGAAAAATCAATAGAGGGCTTAGCGAAATAATTGCCAGAACGTTTCTCTGATGTGCGCTCATGAGAAATTTTCCTAAGGAATCTCAGACGGAACGATGATAAATAATAATTATTGCAGTGATGTGCGACGGAATTTTTCTGTACTTTCAGACGTTTTTTTTTCTTTTTTTCTTTTTAACGACACACTTTTTTTAAACGCGCGGCGTATTCGTCTGAACAAGAATCGTTTATAAAATAACAATAAATATCGACGACGCGATTATTGTGTGAAGAATAATGGAGAGAAGGGAGGAAGGAAAAAAGTGAAAAAATTGAGAGAATAGAAAAAAAAGATCGTCAGTTGCGTGATCATGGACGAAGCAACAATATTTATCTACGATATCGCGATAGTTTCCTCGCTACATCTCGATTAAAAACCCGGTCTAGAATTAATTCTTATTTACGACCGCGAGTATTATATGGCCAATCAATGCCTCTCGTAACAAGATGAACGAAAAAACATTGAAAAAAAAGAACAACCGCAACATAATGATCTTCGAGTAAACTCGCATTATACATTTTTATTCACTCGTTAATAACAGATTTATTGCCATTTCATCTTGCATCAAAATGTGCTCGAAATTTTGATTTTTTGCAAAAAAAGTGAATTTCAGTATAAAAAAAAGGAAATTATTCCCCATGCATTCCCCACCGCGGGTCATCATCAGAGTTAATGAAGCTCACGAAAAAATAATGTCGCGAGATTGTATATGTATATTTTTTCACGACAAGCTATGAAAATTTCATTTGAATAAGCCCATACAATGTCTATTGTATGATGAGGATGAATAATTGTCCGGCGTCGTTAGAATTTCATACCAGAGAGAGCAGCAGGATTTATATCGCGATTCGCCTATATATATATATATTTTTCTGGGAATTTTGATCCCATATCATGAACTTGAACTGAGTAGCAAGGGGCTATCATCGATATAAACTTTCATCCGCGATCGATGCTTGACGATAAAAAAAAAATCTTTTATTCCTCATCTTCCTCTCTAACGAGATATTGAGGTCAACATATTTCGCCGTATAACGCGAAATTGACAGTATGTTTAAATAGTAATCCACAAATAATCCGGATATCACGTTTTCTTGCGAGCGATATCAACGGGGAGAGTCACGTTGTGATGAGTTTACATCAGACATGTTGTATGTATATTTCCTCTGGTGTAGAAGAAAAGTCAAAATACATGATTTATTTTTAAATATCCCCGTTTTATGAAAAAACGAAAAGCGTAGAAATAAGGAAGGGAAAATATGAATGTTGTATACTAAAATTTATTCGACATGCATAATCTCCAAATAAACTACAATTTATTTTATTATTGATGATACTCTGTTTTCATTTTTATTCATCAATCATCCTCGAATTAAACATATTCTCAATTAATATATATCATTTCTTTCTTTATTACGTTCAATTGTTATCAACATTATATTTTCGGTGATTAAAAGTCGAGTAAGTTGGCAATGTAAGATAATGACGTTCACATGCGATGGCCTCACGAAATTTCACCAAAAGATTTTCTCCGTTGTTATCTTTATACCCCGTCGTGCGATAATGTCGTCACATGTCTATAGAGATGAGACAATTATTAAAAATTGCAAAGGGGCGTACTAAGAATATGCGTGCGGACGAAATTCATGCATTTTTTTTTCGATGAGCTTCGGCAAAAATGAAGGGAGTTGAAAATATATGTATATCGTTATAAGAAAGGCAATTGAGATATTTTTTTTATCATGTCGGAGTTCTCAAGGTCGAAACCAAGAACAAACTTTGTCCACTTATTATTTTATGAAAGAAAAGAATAAGAGATTTTAAAATGGGCTGATGCCAGTATGCAGAAAATGCGTTCTCGTCATCTCCGTATCCTCGACCTCTCGTACGCGAGCTCGACGAATGTGTAAAAGAAATAAGACACATATGGAGCATCAGTGATGATGTGTGGAGTTAATTGAGCTCGATTCTATATAGAGCTGACATCGAGAATAAGGGTTTCGAAGGTAAACGGCAAAGCATTTTTTTCTTTTTTTTTCGTCCAGCATCACTGATGTATATCGTTTCCTTCGAGCAGTAGACTTTTTTTTTAAAACGCGGACAAAGCGACGGGAAAGAATGGGGAGCAATGTACGGTGAATAATTTTCTTATATACGTTCATTATTTATTTCAAAATAAGAGAGAAAATAAATGAAGAAAGAAAAAAATGAATGTAACAAAAGTATGTAGGCGGCGAATCTCCTCGCCCTTGAATTTTATTTTTTATATTAGAATATGCGATATGTGTATACTGTATAGCGGATGGGGTGTATACCAATCCGAAAAGATGCGGATATATGTAGAAAAATAAATCATGTGTCGTACTTTATTAATATTATAAATCTAACAATTACACAATAAAAATGAAATAATTTTTCTACTCTTATTTATATGCTTGTTGTAAACTGGTCCTTTTTTGCATGCTTCTTCTTTTTATCCGTATTGAGAGAAAGAATAAGGCGACAAAATAATATATATGAATTTATGATACGATTTTTATCACTGCGAAAGGGGTCTCCGAGACGCGGCGATCTCGTTCATATTGCAGAGAGCGCTCTGCATCTGACGTCAATCGATGCCTCGTGCGCACGAAACCTATACAAGAAATGTATAAGAGAAAAATTTATGAAATAAACAAGGAGGAATGATCCTTTTTTAATAAAAATAAAATTGAATTTTGTGTTCTCGCAAAAGTCCAAGTTTGGAAAGACAAAAGAGGAAAACATTTCAACCACAAAAAAGAGCTGGAAAACAAAATTTATTTCCGTCCCGTCCCGGAGTTCTTGGATGAGTATCAGCATCACGTGAAAATTTTATATGATGTATTAAATTATAGATGTGTACATATGTATATAGTGCGTATAGTTGGAGATATCGAAAAGAGAGGAGAGCGGATGATGATGAGCAATAACGCGTGGTTTTTGCGCTCGAGTTATCTACCGCGCCCGGCGTAAAATAACTTCTCGATATATCTATTATAGATGTGCGTATTAAAAGAGAGTCAAGAAATAATAATATATTCTTTTGAAAGAGCATCAGTTACGTGAATATATGTATAACGTTTTATTGTTTTATTCCATCAATTGAGTGTGAATAAGAAAATTGAAAAACGAAAAAAGGAAAAACAAAGAAAAGAGGAAATGATTATTTTTTAATGCGTATTATTGACCCATCAGATGATATGATATGGGCAAACGAATAACCATGCATGCATCATATGCATTAATCCTGCATTGGAAAAGCGATCTTTTTTAACGATCGCAGCATATCAGCGCGGCAATGAGATGAGAGAACGAACATTTTGTTTTTTTTTTTACGGAGAAAATGAAATTCATACACATGTTCGCAGATCGTAAAAATGCAAACGATGGTCGGATCGTTGCTCATAAAATAATTCATTGATTAATAGAATTCCCGATAGCCTGGGGCTATTACGTGTGCTTACGAGCAATTGATCATAATAAAAGTTGAGATCATTGTTGCAGCTGGGTCGATCGAAACGCCGATGATCGCTGATGATGCGAGCGCGCAAAATTTTTGCACCTCATCATACATGACATATTTATGCTGTGTGCACATATGTATGTTGAAAATAAAAACCAGATCGTACAAATTAATTGTGCTTATGAAAATTGATTCGTCGATCGATCAACGATGCGGGGGGTTTACGTATTCGATGATCTTCTGACACGCGCGTTTTTGCTTATTTTTATTATTTTTCTTATCCATTATTTCTTGTCTTTTTTTTAATTCTCATGCATGCATGCGACTGATGGCGAAAACAAAACAATTTATATAAATAAAAGGAAAAAGAAAAGAAGAAAAGAAAAAAAAGAGAAAAAAAAAAGAGAAAAAAAAAAAAAAAAAAAAAAAAAAAAAAAAAAAAAAAAAAAAAAAAAAAAAAAAAAAAAAAAAAAACGTACGAATCAGGAAAAAACAAGCCTCTGTCGTCAAAGAGATCGACGCGCGCAACGAAAAGGACGGAATTCTATAGCTCGCACGCGGAAACCAATATTCTCCATTCTTTTTTCCAATCATTATTATTTTGCACAGCGATGCCGACAAAAAAAAGGGCAACAAAAGGCAACCACCATCACGAATAATTATGAGATTCCACGCTAATTGATACATTTACAAAATAATTATACGCCTTTCATCGCGATCCGTACCCCTACATATACTCATCTCTGCTTCATACAATATATATAGTGTTGGATAATTAAAAAATACAATTAATTTACAAGCATAAAAGATTTACATAGATATAGAAGAGAGAGAGAGAGAGAGAGATCGAGAAAGAATGATATATATTTTGTTGGAGAAAATATACCGGAGGAAAAACCTCTCTCGTTCTCATGCTCTCTGTCGAATAAGATCCGCGTTAGTCTCGAACGATGATTTTGTCAAACCGCCTCGGTGCGTAGTATATATAATAGCAATAAGTCCACAAAGATTAAGTAGATACGAAGCATAATTAAATACACTTTCTGATAATATTTGTATTTGGTATAATGATAAATGAAGAGAAGAATAGAGGAAAAAAGAGATGAATAATACTCACCGAACGGTAATTTTCCGGTGTAACCGAACATTTTGAGCACAATAGGAAAAAATAAGTCGTTGCAATAATTATAAAAGACCGCGTCGACCGCGAGACGGAAAATGATGTGAAAAAATATGATTATTGTATTTTGATATACCAATGATGGTCCATTTTCGAGAGTCAATCGAGAGGAGACAAATTATATTTTATATCGCACGCATCGAGAGGTCCGAAGAGCGCGAGTATATATAAACAATTTGGCCAGCGCTCATCCGATGAGAAATATAATCGGCGTGTCTATAACAGAGCGAGCGCGCTCTCCTTAATATTCTCGCGCGCGTTATACATCGGAGACCTTCCACATTTGAGTGATACGAAAATAAGTGTCAGTTCTCTTCTTCTCATTCCGTCTGCGCGAGTTCATTTTATTACGATTATGGAGTTATTTTTTGTTTCTTTTCATTTTTTTATTTTTTTCCGACAAATCTGAAATCGTAATAACTTATTAGAGACGCGCGATGATAAGAAGAAAAACGCGCTCGTATTCCTCGGTCAGATGAATGTCACAATATAAAATATACACGAGATAAAAGACGAAGAGGAGGAGCAGGAGGGAAGGGGAGGGGGTCTCTCCTCTCAGAGGAAAAAAAAACGATCTCCGCACATGCACACGCGAGAGTCACGGATTTTATCTATTTAGGTCTGTATAAGGGTTAAATAATGTATTCTTTCGACGCGTCTTACTTTCGACAGTCGGAGAAGAGGCAAAAATATAATAAAGATGAGAGAAAATATGAATATTATTAACAAACGCGATGAGCATTGATGCGGTAATGGAGAAAATGGTGTCATTCACAGTCAAGGTACAATGTTATGACGGGGGATCAGTGCGCTATTATGTATAGATAGGAGATATGCGAGACAACTCTATTGAGCAAGCTCATCGCTGTTATAGGTTGAAAATAATGGCGGGCATCGGTCCAGGGGATTCATCGGGCTGTTGACGGGACAGTTGTAAGTTTCCGCGAATTCCGGGCTATTTCTTAACGCAAGGTTAACTCGATTCTCCGCAAGAGTTGGGCTATTCGATCGAGTTTTGGTGCACCACATTCTTGCGCTACTCAGCCAAAAAAGTTTTTTCGGTGTCAGCCCAAGATCGGGTAATGCGTCCTCCTCTCCATGCTCCTCGATCCATTCCATGTAAGCATTGTACGCCATTCTTACGCCGATTCCATCGGTAAAGATTGTGGCCATGAGATTCTGATTAGACGATTAGACGATTAGAAATTACACGGCGAGAAACGCGCGAAATTTTCGGAAAAAGTTGAGATGTATTAATGATGAGACTCACGTTATAATCATCGGTCCCTGCAACGAAATCGACATGTTTTTCGAGACACTGGCGGTGAGATGTCATCCGATTCCAGAAGAACGCTCCCGATAGGACAGGATATTTCATTTTAATGCCATCCTTGTTGTACTCGATGCCAAAAAGGTCGATAGCACGAGCAATTTCGTCACTGACCAACGTTCCGAGGCCACCATAATTTACGTAATTAGGTCGATCTTCATTGAAGAACGAACCTTGCATCATAGCAGCGGGAATGTCTGCATCAGGGGAAAGAAGAACATTAATTTTTCGGCAAATTCCTAATTGTAGAATTATTATAAAAACTTACGAATTGCGTTGAGATGAATCATGTAAAACGGGCTTGTTGCTGTCGCATCGGAAAATAACGTCCAATCGCTGCGATCAGCGAGTGTTGATATTTTTCGGAAGCTCTTCTCTTTATCGAACTTTATTAATGTTAACGCATTTTCAAAAAATGACGAATTCTCCGATAATTCAAGTCCTTGGTAATATTGTTCGAGCTTCGTATCGTTCAATAATTGTTTCGGGTAGGCAACATTGTTTGTCATAGCAATAAGCTTAGCCAGAAGGTAGGCTTGATCCATTTGTGTTTTCAGATCTGCCTTCTCGAAATTCTGCGAGGAAAAAAAGAGTAGATAAGTAGTAGTGAAAAAACAAAAATGGATTCGTAAAAGAAATGTCGATTATATTCGCGGACGGCGGGATTAGGAATGATCGCTTATTTTACCATATCATATTCGTGGATAAATGTTTCCTTCAAATGTCTGACTATGTCGATAACATCGATAATTGCATTGGAATATCTCTCTCGCGATGTATTTAAATGTTCTCGGAGGTAGACGGAGCCAATGGCGATTCGGAGGCGAGCATGGACATGCTCGATGCACTCTGAGGATCTTGGTTGCAGTCCTAGTTTCGTCCCGCCGGCAATTTCGTTTCTGTAAGCGAGCTCGAGCTGACGGATTCTTTCGTCCATCAAGTAGGGTACCAAATTGAGAACGACGTTCGACATAATATAATTCATTATTGTCCTCTTTGGAGTCCGTGCGAGGAAAAGATCGAGTTTCGACAAATATTCTGCATCCTCGATTATCACTGTCGAGCTTGCAATATCATCCGCGTATTTCGGCAATAGCTCCGTTATGTAGGCTAACCAGGTTACGTTCGGATGAAAAGGACGCATCTGCCTAATGTTCGAGGTACTATTCATGACGCAATTAGCCGGCATTACCGAAATCTGTGTGATACATTTAACCATGCATCACTGTTATTATTTGCATGCATGCATCTAATACGTATACGCATGTAGGATCGAAATAATTTTGTTTTGTTGAAAAAGTATGATTTTGATGTGGCTCACCCTGTCTGCCAACTGAATTTCGAATTGCAAAACTTGAGACATTTCCTCGGCTAGGCTGGCTTCATCCTTGTTGGCGCCAAACGCTTTTGCGATCGCTGTCATGTACTTTAAATAAGCTTTCACTTTGGGATCTTCTGCGCCGATTTTCAAATTATTCGGATCAAGATAGAATGGGGGCCTTTTTATCTGCGAATTAAACGTCGAGGAATGTTGAAAAAATTGAAGAAAAAAGATGAAGGATGTCGTACTCACGCGTAGCGTGTACCCGGTAGAGTTGTAAACATCGAATGACGCGTCCAAACTGAAAATAAAATTTGTAGAGAATCCTAACTGTAGCAATTTTTTACCGAAATTTAAAAAATCGAAGCTAGTCTCGTTCCAAGAGTCATCGATAATTGGCCATCCTCCCAGACTCTTTATCTTATCCTTAATCTCTGCAAATCCGGTTTGCTCGATTTTTTCTAAAACAAAGTCGTCCTGAATATGAAATTATGTAACGCAGATGAGTTTAATTGTTATTCCGATCCCGACAAAAGAATAAGGAAATAAAAATTTGATAATCTCGATTACCAGTTTTCATGCAAGATTGATAAAAGTTTTTTGCGAGTTTCAATGCTTTCCGATCGTTCGACGTAATACGGGTCTTCAAAATTTCAGCAAGTTGTTTCTGTACTTGATTCTTGAGAAGGATGAAGCCATCGAGCTGAGTCTGATGATCTTCCATCACTGATGTGGTGCTGTTGTTGTTATTGTTGATAAACTTTTCACAAGCGTATCTGTAAAAATTTTGACAGGCAAGCTCGTTCCTCGAAGACATGCCGTTCAGGAATTCCTTAGCTGGACAACAAAATGTTTAGTTAAAAGCAGACGCGCACAAGATACATATACCACAACATTATGTATACGACTTGCCAGTTTCGTTGCAGACTGTGCTGGTACAGATACGATGATATTCTAAAAATTCCAATGCAGTTTGAGGTATTGGGGAAAATTGAATGAAATTAAAATGGATTTATTCGAAGAAAGAGAGATGATCGAATCTGAAACTCTCGGCTTACCATCAGGCGTTGTTGATGACATTGCGACTTTTGCATCTGCGGAAAGAAAATTTACATTTGTATTAAATATTCGATAAAAAAAAAAAAAAAAAGTTGCATCGCTAAAATATAACAGTTAATACACGATGGAATAAAAACAACATTTTCCATGCATATTCACGCGATTGCTGAACGATTTTTCTTTTTTTATTATCGTTTTAATATATGTGAGCTGAAAAAACTTTTTTGTTCGATGAGCTTACTTGCAACGCTGATAAGTAAAAATAATAATCCAAGAATTGCGCCAGTGAATCCGTAATGATGGATAAATAAAGTGCCGTGTCTCCCTTGGGGAAATACGGCCCCCGGTTGCTGATGCAGCCTCCTACCGCTGATTATCATCATCATCCCCGTCATACTGACGACTTTATAATGTTTTCTCTTTCGAAACGTATTTTTCGAGTTTACGCTCTCGATGGGATACGAAGCTCTTTGAGAATAATTCCAGATTTTTTGGCTATTTATATATGCCGGAGCTTATCACCGGTATAATAGATGAGATGTAAAAAACGCAAGAGTAAAATCGACGGCGACCTTGGACGACTATAGAGAAACGCACCATTAAATTTATGAGTTTGAACAAATATAACGTAAGAAACGAGGATCGTCTTTGGATCTTTTTACAACTTGCTCAGATATCATACATGTCTTGAGAATTTTAGCTCATTTTATACATCCATATATGTGTATATAGATGGTTTTAATTTGATAATCGTCGAAATTTCCTCTTCCGCCGGGCGCTTCATCCATTCTTTAAATTTTTCGTTAAAAATGATTATCAAATCAAATATTTTACGTCACACTCGGCTCGAATCCAAACGTTGAATTGTAAAAGTAGATTGTAAAAGAGTGTAAAAGGATTATTTATTCTGTCTGCTCTTATACAATTATCCAAATGTACGGGGAAAAATTATGCGAGTACTCTTTGATTCTTTACTTATATATCTATAACGTACCTCCAGAGTTATAACCACTTGAAAAGAATTTCGAAAACTCCTATTTTATTTATTATCGAAAAACGTTTCAATTATCTGTTTTTTGTTTTTTACTATCCATATTATTCAGTCACTTTTGTTGAATGTCTCGTCGAATTTTTCAAAATTTCAACAGCCCCTGTATTTTCCAGTGACTCTCTATTTCTCCGATTTGGTCGCTCGTCCAAGGCTTATTTTGCGTCGAGCTTCGGCTATTTTTTTCATATCGTCCTTGGTCAACGCTGATCCTAATATCAGTAAATACACGTGTAATATTCTTTTTGTTCTTCATCATTTAGAGTTCGTATATTACCTGACAGATCAATTTTACTGTCGAAAGAGCAAACTGAATCCTTGCAGTACATTTTATCCTTCAGTACGTCCCGAGCTTTTGGCTCAGCTTTTTTCTTGATCTCGCGACACCAAAATTCTCCTTTTCTTCGTTTTTCTTTTTTCTCTTTGGCTACTTGCTGATGACTCGACTCATCTTTCTCTTTTCCTCCATCTTTTTCTTCTTCTTCTTCTTTTTCATCAATCTCTTTTGGCGTTTCCTCCTCCTCCTCCTTCTTCTTTTTCTTCTTCTTCTTCTTCTTCTTTTTCTTCTTATTTTCTGATTTTATTGGCACGTTTACATCCTTCAGGAATACCGGGTCTGTATAGAGTCCATTCATCAGGAATATCAAGCAGAGTACGTACAAGCTTTTAATATCGATCAGTTTGAATTTTTTTTTTTTCCATAAACATATATAATTTTTTAGGTAAAGATGAAAAATGTTGTTTCGCAAAAAAAAGGAATACAGAGATGGAAGAAATAAAAATGAAGCATTGAAACGTGTAAAAGAGTAAAGTAAAAAAATGAATGGGAAAAAGATAGTGATCGAAGTAGTGTGTACCGGCTTGGCACGGAAGTTTCCTGAAAAGACGAAGCATTCTTTCTTCCACTTCCAATTTTTCGATTTCGGCTGACTCGAGAAAGCAACGGATGTGTCGGGCATCCATAGAATATTTGTCTCTTTCTTCTATCGATGGTTTTATTCTTCCCATCGGTTGTTCCTCTGATGGTACCGTTTTACGATTTTTTTCCCTTTTTTTCGCGTCTTTTTCTTCATATTTATCTTCGCTCTCGTCCTCGTCATCATCGGCGTCTTCGCAATCTTGAACGCCAACTTTTTTACTCTCCTTCGCTTTCCTCGTTATCGCGTCCAATTTTTTCCGTGCCAACTTTCGCTTTTGCTCGAGGTATTCGCAGCAGTCGACATTCCGAGACATTCTCCAACTCTCGAAGCAAGATGAGACGAATGAATTATCCAACAAAAATGAACTGATTAAAAACGATGTCGTCTATTTGGAGATTTAAAATTTGTCGAAAAACTTGCTAATTTCTCTTCCCTTCTTTCTTCGATCGCGGCATTATATTTTTGAGTGAATATTTTTTCGTGCTGATGCGGCGGTTATCCCTCATTCCATTAGCCATACCGACCGGAGTAAGTGTGTATTATTCGAATTGAATATATTTTATAAAATATTTCACTCGGCACTATTTTGCTTTTGGAAAAGAAATTTTGTCAAGACTTTTCATCGCCCCGTTGAAATAATATGCGAAAAATTGGTTAAAAAAAAGACGATCTTTCGTGTCGTCGTTACTCCGGCGAAATCCGAAAAGCTGCCGATTTTTGTTTTCATCAAGCTTCAGTCGCTCTCTTGTCACCAGCACCATTCGATATATAATGTCAAAAGTTTTGAAGTAAGAAAAAAATATCTCCAGGCCTAAAAATTGAACAAAAATGGAAATGAAATTTTTCGTAGCAACAGAAAATCCTCAAGTACGCTAAAATGGCTGAAAATAAAGAGGTGGTAGTAGGAGGGGAGAAAATAAGTAAACTCCGAGAGCTCTGCAAGTGCGAAAAAATTCTCGAGGACGAACAAGTTCTGGCCCTCGGGAGAATAGATGACACGGTCGAGACTGCCGAGGATAATGTCGAGAGCGGAGACGAGATCGATGAGATTCTCGAAGCTGAGAATCGGAAGCTGAACGATGTTCTCGAGCTTCCCGCTGATACTTATTCTCTTACCCTGATCAGCCCGAATCTTCCGTCTTGCGTTAGATATGGAGTCCGCTCGGGCCTCACGCATCACAGGATGCGCAACTTTTCACCGCTCTCTCGAGGCTTTCAAGTAAATCAATGCATTCGCATCATTCGTTAAAAACTATTATTAGAGAAAATATACGACTCATGGATATTGAGAAGAGATTTATTTGGGAAAATAAAAATGGCAGGGTCCAGCAATTGCGATCGCGGCGTTAGCGACCAACAGTCTCGTGAGAGCGCGTTGCTGGAACGAGATGATAATTGACCAAATCGTGGATGACGGTGATACTTACTACTGCCGATCGTACGAAGAGCGGCACATGGATGATCGAAGAAATTTAACGATTCTTGATCTGAAGCGAGACCTCGCGATCCAAAAAACTCACCGAGGTTACGTAACGATCGAGGAACCGGCATACGCCGGAAAATTTCGATCCTCCGATCCGACGATTTTGCACGTGGTCAAGGCTCTGGAGCTTTTTTTCAAGCGCTACGACGCGGGCATCCTCGTATCTTCGGTTCTGAATGTAGCGATCTGGCGGGACTCGAAATACTTTAATATATTTGATTCCCAGGCGAGAGGGAGCGATCTATCGATAATGGTTCATGATGATGATGATGATGGTGCTCGTGGATCTGCTTTGCCGGGAGCCGCAAAGCTCATTTTGGTCCGAGACATGACGGGTGTTCTCTTTGTTGTTCTTGAAAAAAGCGGGGTGAAGAATGAAAATTTCGTCATTCACAGAGCGAGCGTGCGAGGAATTCAGAGAATTCCAATAATCGAGGAGGATCCCGAGGAGCCAGAAAAATCGATTGGCAAGCCGGAGAGACGTCCGAGCGGTTACAAGATCCGGGCTCCATTTCGCGCTCTCGTTCAAGCCTCCTTTCACCTCGAGCACGAGCTCGTACCGGTCGAGCTTAGAGGACGAAGTCATCTGATCCTGGCCCTGGCTGCTATAATTTATTCGCGCTTAATTCCGGCAAACAAATGGACGAACGCGATGCTGGATCTAATGTTCAACCAGTCGCACATTTATCTCGTCGATCTCGCGAGAGTTCTCGAAAAGAAGCTGGACGATCGAGGATTTGAGCTTAAAATCGATGACGTTATCGGTGATGTTATTCTCGGAGCTTACGCGGCAAAGGTCAACGTCCACGTGAACGTAATCCCTGGCCTAGCGAAGAAAGGAAAGACGACCCTCGATACGGGGATTCGTGATTTTTTCAAGAGCAACGCTTCCGGGATTCTTGAAATAAAGAAAATCTTTTACGCCCTATGGAAAGATGGGGAGAAGTATTACTTTTTCGATCCGTTCGCCTGCGACGAGGAAGGATTTCGAGTAGATCTCAACGATCCGGAAAATGCTCAAAGGTATATTTATATTTATGTCTAGATATAGAAGGCAATACATATTATATGTATGTACAATTGTACATATATCGTATTATCGTATTCGACAGGTACGGAAAGGCCCTTGCGTGCGTAACGATGAACAGTTCGGTGAATGAGCTAATCGAGCAGATTCTCGAGAATACCGGAAATAAAGAGAAAGATGCTTTCGTAATTCACGGCTTGTCAGTTTTATATGTAAAGACCGGTTCGAATTTGGATGATCCTCTGATGGACAGGCTAATTTATCGAGAAAAAAAACTTAACCGACGACCGGTTCCTCATGATCGAGGAGGACCGGAACATGAGGATGAACCGGACGATTGCAAAATCGTGATGAATAACATGATCCCTCGGCCCCGGGCTAACGCGGAAAGTACGAAAGCAGCTTCCTCCCAGTATCCCGAGCTCATGAAACGCATAGAAAATTACATGATGAGGGAAGACGAGGCAACGACTTTCATCATCGAGGAAGCTCTCTCATCTAACGACGATGATAATAATATTAATAATCAAAGTTTCGAGGACGATGAAGAGAAAAAGCCTCAAGTTCATTTTCAGGAGCAACCTACTCGTGCCGGATCGATGAGAGAATCTTCAAGTCTTAATCCGGAACATGCTGAGGACGTCGCCGTCGAATCGTCGATAGGCGCGGAAATGGCAGCAGATGAAATTGAATTTATAAGAGGCTACCGAATCGTGAATCCTCACCGTATTATTCTTCACGGTTCGAAAAATTGTCTCTCCGAGGAGTTTGCCTCAATTTATCGAGGAAGACAAGGCCTCGTTCTCGCTTTGACCGCTATCGCTTACTCAAAGATCAAAGAACCGGAGAACTGGCGCAATATCGACATTGATCAGATTCTTCGCGTCGGCGACCTTGCGAACATGGATATCGTCGGTTGGATTCGACAAGGAAGCCCGAGCGCACAACTATCGCCGGAACTCGATACGGAAGAGAACGATGAGCAGGACGAGGATGAGGACGACAAGATGGAAACGGAGGAGGAGGACGATGAGGAAGAACAAGACAAAGAGGACGACGAGGGGAAATTGAAATCTTTCGGTAGAGTCATTGGGGCGAATCCGAGTCATATCGAGCTCCGTATGCTTCCCGACAGATTAACGCTCGGAGAAAACAACGTTGACATTAAAAAGAGAGAATCCGCTATGGCGGGGGTCGCTGATCCATTGGCAAATCTCGGGGAAGCAGTTGAGCGTTATTTCGAAAAGTACAACGAAGCCATCCTGGAGAACAAACGACTGATGTATGGAATTTGGAAACAGGACGAGAAATATTTCATTCTGAATCCTTACGGTAGCGATGAGGAAGGCTGGCGATGCAGAGACCATCCGGCCTCTCTCATCGTCACCGACACTCTTAACGAACTCGTCGACGTTCTCCACAGCATTCTTGAATTTAACGACGCAACTTTTTCACTCCATTACGTTTCCATCGACTCGATTCAGCCTGGGGATAAATACGTCCCTCCTTCCGTCACACCTCTCGTTCCGAAAGAAGGAATCGTCGAAAAGTACGAAACGAGATTTTTGCCAGTTACCGATCAAGATCTCGTCGTACCATCAGAAAGTGAAAAACCAATTGAAGCTGAAGAAGGCAAATCATCGTCATTGGAAGTAACGACAGCAGAGAATGATGAACAAGATGATGATGATGAGGAGGAGGAGGATAAAGAAAAAGAGGAAATATTTGAA
This sequence comes from Cremastinae sp. B BG-2022a, assembly GCA_030522605.1. Lineage (NCBI taxonomy): Eukaryota > Metazoa > Arthropoda > Insecta > Hymenoptera > Ichneumonidae > Cremastinae sp. B BG-2022a. Next base: position 6,982 of record JAPYYX010002201.1, on the reverse strand, counting down.
GAAAAAGTGGAGAGCAGCGAAAAAATGTTGCCAGATCCACTGTTGGAAGTCGAGGAGCAAGAGTTTCCAGAAACTCCGGAGCGCCTGAATCTTTCTCTCTTGACCGGAAGCGTGAAAATCGAGCGCGACTTTGTTCCGAGCGACGAATTTACGGAAACTATATTTTACGAACGTTTAAAGTACAGTCATCCACCGCCCTACGTTTTACCTCCGAATAAAGTTTTGTGCATTTTACTCGAAGCCAAGAGGGCATCCGGTTCGATGCATTCGCTCCTGTCGCGTTTCTCGATCGACTCGAAATTGGCGGTTAAAGCAGCGACGGATCTCCCGAGTGAGGCAGAGCCAGCTACCGCGACTCTGGTTTCCTCCGACGATGAGGGAAAAAGCACCACCACAAAGATGATTAAACTCCCGCCGAAGAAATATTTGTTCTCGAGGGTACCGACGGATTTAGGATTTACACCGATCAGAGCGATAAACGAAATGTTTATTCAGGATGAAGAGCTCGACAGGGCGTGGGAGGATGAATGCCGAAGAGCGAGGCTCGCCGATCACCCGGTAGAGTTCGATGTCATAGAAGCACCGGAATTACCGATAAACATTCGAATAAGACCGGAAATAATACCCCTGGGACCTCCGATAAAGACTCCGAGCCCGAAGAAAGTGGGAAAATCATGTCCCGAACGGTCAAATAAGGTTCGAAATAAATGCAGGATTTCCGATGAGCAGAGGGAGGAGGACATTTTTCGGAAAATGATATGCGAGACGGAAGACTTGCTTCTCGACGTTATATTTTCATCAAAGAAAATCAAAGCCGAGGATGAACGACCACTCGAGGAAACAACAACAACAACGTCGATGAAGAATAAGGATGAAGGACGGGTAAACGAAGAAGCGGCTATCATCGGGGATGAAGAATTTTCCAGCGTGAATCGAGAAGAAGAAAAAGAAGAAGAAGAAGGAGTGTCGTCGCCGCAACAAGGGATAAAAAACAGTCCAGAGGAGACTCGCGGTTTCATGGAAGCCGAAGGAAATGTTGGAATAATAACGGGCAACATGAGTCTGAAGGATCGCGAGACGACAAACGAGTGTCACTTGAAAGCCTGCTACTTCGCCGCCATGTTTTGCATTCTGGCAAAAGTTCGAACAAACATCGACAAGTTTCGCGGATCGATTCTCGATCAGTTTGTTCTCGCGGCCGAAAAGATTTATCGACGTATTCCTGCACTGCGATACAAAGCTGTCAGATACTTTCGAAATATCGTTGTACTCGGTTTAAAGTGTCACGTAATAATGAAGCAAACGGCATACGCTGATCCGGTGAATTGCGAGGCCGATGAATTCTCTCTGATGCTCGATGCACACTTTGAGAAGCACAGTACTGGTATATTGGTCCTCGAGAACGCTTCTTACGCATTCTGGAGCTCATCGGCAGAGGGCAATTACTACCTCTTCGATCCTTACGGCTGCGACGCGAACGGTAAAGCGACAACCGATGGTCGGGCTTGTCTCTTGAAATTCTGCTCGTTGGACGAGCTCGTCCAACGAATAGAATTTAACAATCCGGGAGGAAGAACCGAGAAACCTTTTCGTCTTTATACCATTGGCATCGCTCATCTCGAATCGACGAAGAAAAAACGAGAGTCCAAGAAAAATAATAATAGGAGGAGGAGGAGGAGGAGGAGGAGGAGGAGATGCTCGAAAGAAGCGTCCGAGGAAGAAATAAGAAGTAATCTCGGAGATGATCCGGAGCCATCGTCGGGGGATGAGGATATAGAGCCGAAGAGAGAAGTCTCGCTTATCGAAGTTGCGGAATGGGTGGTGAGCAATAAGCGGAGAGAGGAGGAGGAGGAGGAGGAAGAGGAGGTGGATCCAACGATTCCGGGCTTTTTCGGGATTAAAAATTGTGACGCCTCCGCGTTGGAGGTTCCGGTTGTCGAGAACGACGTAACGAGGCCATTACTTCCGCCGTTTAAAAAAATAATGAAGAAGCTCCTCGTCGTTGATCCTATGAATCCTCCGCGGAGGAAACCTTACGATCGGAAATTCAAGGAGGAAACTTGCGTCGGCGAGACACTAGATCTATGCATAATAGCTTGGTCCTGCGTTCACGATCCTCTCGTTTGGGGTGTGAGAACGATTCGAGCTATCTACGAAGCTGCGAGAGAGCTCGCTTACGACAGCCTCTTGGCAGCGATGGACTCGAATTCTCCTGGGTCGGACACGATGACGGATGGTATCTTGTCCGAATTCTCGATCGGAAATTACTATTTCCGAGCCGTTTTCGGTCCTCATCTCCACCGCGGAAAGCTGTACGCGATGGAAGGCTGGAATCTCGCCATGTCGATTAAAAAACTCCTCGAAATTCCAATCTACAGCGGTGGTATCCTGATTTGCGGAAAGGCGCACATAGGGATCATGAAAAAGGGAGAAAATCATTATGCCTGGTGGACCGTTGCGAGGACGAAGAATTTGAGGATAATAACGAGCAAGGTTTTTCAAGATTTTTTAAAACTCCTCGTCAGGTGTATAAACGTCAGCGAGGAGAGGGATTTCCTCATGAGGATCGTGACGATATCTTACGCGAGAAAGCTCGATCCGGATTGCTCGGACATGCTCGGACTCCATGAGCCGGCCGTTCCGGCTACATCTTTGGCGCAGATTCATCGAAAATCTTCACCGCCGTACGATCTCGAAGCGATATTTCGTCCAACCGTTCCGAATCCAAAGCCGATTTTCATTCTCGGTACTGTGGCGTTTAACGATCGTGATACCCTCACGGAGCCCAGAGTAAAGCGTTGCTACTTCGTTGCCGTCTTGTCCCTAATGATAAAACGTGACATCGTGCAGAGCCCGATGCCGGGCATGATCGATAGAATCCTCGAGGTCGCTGAAAATTTGTACAGAGAATTCGATCAGCCGAAATATCATACTGAGCACATAATCCGAAATTTGACGATTATGAATAGAATTTTTGATTTTCGTGACAGCGCTTCGGAAATGAGGCTCTTCGCGATTCATCCGATAACCGGGAAAAGCGATTTCTTTTCGCTAGTCAGGAAGCGAGTGAGAAAGCATTTCGTTCGAAACACCGATGGGATTGTACACTTTTCAAATTGTTCCTACGGTTTTTGGTACTCGAGAGTTACCAACGCTTATTACTACATCGATCCTTACCAATGCGACGCAAAGGGTCGTAGGGTCAAAAAGTCTCGCGGTGCTGCTGCCTCTCTCTGTATATTTTCGTCAATCTGCGATATGGTGAAAAATTGGTGCAAAAATCGATCCGAGGACACGACCGGATTTTTCATTCATCGATTGCACGTTGAATCCATCAACGTTCCGGCTACCGAGAAATTTCGAGAAGATCCAATGTGGGTTTATTTGGACTATCAGTGGAGCTTCGAGCACTCGATTCTTCATTCGAACAAAGATGCTGATATGATGAGGAAAAGGAGGACAAGGAGGAGGAGGAGAAAAATACCAGAGGAGGATGATGCGTGCGGAGGAGAGGCGAAAGAGGAACGAGGAAAACTCCTCTGGAACAATTACGTCATCGAAATTCCAAGTCTCATTTATTCTATTTGGGGAACGATCGGCTCGTACGACGCGCGCTTCGGTGAACGGGCCGGGAGCAATCGCGACGCGATCTGTATCGCCATCCTGTCGATGCGATATCTCTGTCATCCGACACGGTGGAGCGCCGCTATTTTGGATTCCGCTGTCCGTATACATAACTACTAATATTAATTTTACTGACGATCGTGGATCAAATGGGCCTTTTTTTTATTGATCCAACAGGTAATCTGCGGAGATTCTTATTACACGGAGAGCATGAGAAGCTCCGCGAAAAGAGGAAGGACCTACGAGAATCGTTTTAATCTCCAGCCATGCTTCAAAGTATTTCCGCACATTTGGAGGATCGAATTTATGGCGAGCGTGTGCGGAATTATTTACGGTGGCAAAGGGAGACCGGATTTGGCGACGAGCTTAAAGTACACTCTCGAAGAATCCTCGAATAATCTTGTTCTCCAGTGCGAGAAGGTGACTCTCGCGATTTTGTCCGCCGGAGCCGATTTTTACGTGGTCGATCCTTGCTGGACCGGTCCACCATTGTTCACCAGAAATCACGGGGCGATTTACGGTCTTCGGTGCAGAAACATGAACTCTCTCGTCTACGTAATCACGAAAATTCTAAATACGAATCAGAGATTGGAATTTCGAATCAGCCCGATATCATTGAGCTTCAGTCAAGAAATGTGCAAGCTCGCGGATCGAAAAAAATTGATGAAGAAGGAAATACTGGTCGATCCGTTCGGAGATGAGCCGGGTGAGGCCGCAGGGCCGAAACTACCGGTCTCCGGTGCGATAACTCAACCGGCTGAGGATCCTTTCCTTCTGTATCGAGAAAACTTGCATCGCGGCATTATCCACGGCGAGGAGCTTGAAAATCCAAAAGTCCGCTCGCCCGTTCCTCCGATCAAGTACGAGACTGAGAAAAATTGTCTTCTCAGCACGACCTGGCATCTCAACATTGGCAAGGAAAAAATGAAAAAGAGATCCCGTCCAGCCTACGATCCCTCCCTCGTCGCTCTTGATCCTCGTCTCTGTCCGCGATTGAGGAATCTTTCGATTCATCGGCCGCGAGTCTCTTCGATCGAAGAGGAGATACAACTCTGCGACGATTATCCGCGGGCGATCGACTTTGCGGTAGGAAGAATAGCTCGACAATCGACCAAAATCCTTACCAAGAGAAAAAGTAAATCTTATGAAGAGGAACCATTGACGAAACCGCTCGATTGCATCGGCCCGCGAACATTTTTGATGGAATCCAGTCGTAGGGAGTTTAATAGGTCGAATAAAGAAATGAGGGACAAGGCATACGCGACAATTAGCCACAGGAGGATCAAGGACGACGAAGAGGAGCCTGATACCAATCAAATCGAGATCTAAAAAACAGTAAAAAGTGTACTTTCTCCGATCATTCGAACCAACCGTCGAGACTCGAGTTGTCAACAAATTATTTTTCAATAATGGAAAAGGAACTTTTTAATAGAAAAATCAGTTTAAAAAATATTCATTCATTAGTCATTTTATTAATTACATACAAGTGAGGTACAAAAAATACAATAATACAACTTTGCTTATACGGACGGAACGAACCTGCTGCAAGCCTCGCATACTGATTTGTAACCTTAATCTGCTTTTCATGTGGCTTGTACCTTTAAAAATAATAATATAATTATAGTACATACAATAGGAATGATTGTTAAAATGAGGTTTTAGACGTGATATTTTGGTGTTTCTGCGCGTATATAAAAGTGAGTTTTCGTTAAATTCTCTCGTTGTGTCAAAATTTGTACTCTTAAAGATTATACTCATATCTCGTTTTGTAATACTTCTACATACTCAAGATAGAGAGAGAGAGAGAGATAAGAACCTCCCCCAAAGACTTGAAGCTTATGAAAAAAGCCAACATTCTATTAATTTACGATTCATTAACATTAGGTATAGATGTCGCAATATTCGGTATGTTTCTCTCATTGCTCGAAATAGTGATTTTTTAACGTATTTGTTGATGCGGTAGAGCAAAGTATAAAATAATCAAAATATGCCGAAAAATTCGAATAAATCCTTTTGAGGTGTAAAACAGGATAATTATTTTCTCGCTCGTTGATTCTTCGAACGAGGCTTTTCGAGTCTTTGATTTCCCGGACGCTGACGATCTGATCTGATTAAATATAATTAACAATTATAAAGAAATCGCACTCGTATTCGACTTACCTATAATAAACTTAAATTAGATATACGGAGCATCGCATTCCGATTAAGTACGTAAATTCCAATTTCCTTATACGCTCCAATAAATTGAGGTTTAATTTTGTCTCATGATAATATAATCTTTTTCATAATGTTATTATCCGTGCCTCTTTGTATTTGAACATCAAGTTGGCTGTGAAAAAATGAATAAAGCTCCGAAAAAATAACATTTGAAAAATACTATAAATATTCTTTGTTCCTTGTACGGTGAAACTGCTCAATTCAGTTTTAGATTACGAATTGTCAACTTTGTTATCGATGATTGCAACGCTCGTAATCATCAGGTAGTTACTTTGTTCAACAATAATGAAATCTCGTTACATTCGATCGATAGCGAGTTCTCATCATAATTTTTGAAAAGCTCACCTTCATCTTCCGCCACATATTCCCTTTCGACTTTCGCTCCTTTATATACCGGGAAAAGTATGAAATTTTGCACGTGATAAAAGTTTGACGTAATAAAAGTTTGTCGAATATACATTGATATAAGCCTAAATTTCAGTTGTATTCGATTCCTTATTAGGACATAAATCCATATCTCTTTTATATGTATTATACAGCACATGAACCTGATGTGTGTGTTTTTTTAGTCTGCTTCAAACTCGAGTGCAATATTCTATTTTTCAACATGGTTTTCCGTGATAAAATTGAAGCGTTTACGCGCGATATGACGTAATATACAACAAGCACGCTTTCTTTAACATATTAATTATTCGAATTTGTGTCTTTTATGCATCAGCAATGAATATGACATTTATAGGTAAGTTATATTCAGAAAGAGTATTTCCAATCAAGGGCAATGGTTTTGAACGAACCAACGCATTACAGGCGTAATCTAATTACATCTGGGTAATTCCATATCAATTCGACAAATGGTTGGAATCGAACCCTTCCGATTTGGATGAATTTCGGTGGGAAGTTTTCTTTCATCATAAAACAAAGTTCTACCAAGGGAGAGAAATAAAAAAAAAATTTTCAAAAATTGTTTAAAACTCAAAATTTTGCTGTTTTTTTTATTTGTCAAATTTATTTTTTGGATAGCTCGGAAACTATTGTAGCTACAAAAAAAATCTTCAAAGGGAATATTTTGAGCTATCAAAAAAATATATTTCGAAAAAAAAATTGAGATATGCCAAATTTACAAAATTTTTAATTTTTCAAG
>JAPYYX010002200.1:0-17749 GCA_030522605.1 Cremastinae sp. B BG-2022a | reverse complement strand
GAAAAAATTCACATAATCATATTTCAGGTTGAAGAATACTATCACCAATTTTTATTAAATTCTTACCATATTGATCTCCCTAACCAACCTCCTTAAATAAAAACTTCTTCGAAAAAGTTAAAAAGTACCCCAAGTAATAAATTGGTGGTTACAAAAGTTATATGAAATCGTTTAATGACCAAGTAAAAAGATATTAAAAAATTTTTGCATTGATTCGATGATCAAAAATTCAAGTTTATTTATTAAAAACTGTTCGACTAATAATCAAATTTATCCATACACGTTTTTTAAATGTGGAAACATTGCAAAAATTTTTTAATATTGTTTTACTTGGTCATAAAATGATTTCATATAATTTTTGTAACCACCAATTCATTGCTAGGAGTACTTTTTTACTTTTTCAAAAGTTTGTTTTAAGATTTCACTCCTTTTTGTTAAAAAAACAAATAATTATCACGTTGTTTATTAATAAAAAGTATAATATAGCTAAAAATGTATAGCATATGTATATCAGTCTCAGAACGGTCCAATACAATTTATGTATGTACGTCCGGACGGTCTAGCCCAGTATGATGTATCTTCCTCAGTACGGTCTATGTTCCTTATGACGGTCTAGCACAGTATGGTCTATTTTGCGATGTGTTCATGTGTGTTGTACAGTGAAATAAAGAGAATAAAAATGAAGAATATATGTATATTATATCCTGCGTATTTCTTTATTAATAAAATTTGCGACCTATCATTAGAATGGGAGTATATACCTAGCTGTTAGTTATGAAAAAATCGAAGAGAAAATAGAAAACCGTTAAAAAAAGGCGAAAGACTCCATCAGGGAAGTGTGCATATACATAAAACGTAGACGCATTTAAACCCAGTTCTAGAAGAAATGGAGAATAAAGGACAAGCATTTAATTTAAATCACCCTCTGCCTTTGTCCAAGACGGAATTCCAGAGCGCGTTTTCACGCTCGTAATTTAGCGATAAGCGTCGAGCTCGAGACGCAGCGAAAACGGAACAAACCGACTCTGGTCGTGCCAGAATAGAGGACGAAATCCCCGAGAGTCCAATCTTGAGGGAATCCACCCTTCGATAACCAACTTTCCCTATAGTTACATGCCGTTATGGGCTATTCCGTATACAAATTTCTTCAATGTTATAGAGTAAACAATACTTTTTGCAATATTTTTGTGAACAAAATCTAAGGTAAGAAAATTACATATGTATGAATGGAAACAATATGTTTTTAATCAAAACAAAAATTATGTCATAAACAATAAGTCAAAACATTCTTAGTTCATCGAAATTTTAAAAAATTCAGCACTAAATAATAAATACTACCTAACATGTACATCTGAAATCTAATATATTCATTAATATTTAAATGGTAAATTAACAGAAAAAAGAGAGATTTGATAATAATTTGTTTTGGAATGAAATGACTTGTAGAAGAGGTTAAAGAGAGATTCTCCGCTACCCAAGCTATACGACTGTATCGTAAATTTGCTCGATTGTACGCTCATTCAGACAAACAATAGAAGGAAGCTGGTAGTAGTGAGAAAATTAAACAGAAAGTGACGTGAAAATGTTCTCTCTGTCGCGCGTTTTCTTCAGATCTCATTTTCTCTCTCGCTCTATTATTTTCTGACTGTCTACATTTGTTTCTCTTCTCTTTCTCTTGTGTTTTTTTGTGCTGCTCTCATTCAATTTATTCTCAATCGTTTCAAACCTATCGCGGAACTATTTTATTTTATCGCCAGACACGTTAGTAAAGTTGACCACCATTCGTGGGCGATGGGCTTCTCTTAAAAGTATTTAATTGTTCAATTCAGTCACGTGCTCTTTGGTGGACTTACTTTACGTTTCCCTCATGAGGATCTTTAACCAAATCTTCCTATAAAAGTTACATGTTCACTTCCTTTTCAGCGAGATTCCTGTTTCAGAACTTTTCAATTGTATTATAATATGTATCCTGTATTCTGCATAGGCTCTTTCAAACTACGTTTTTTCGGCCATTAAAGATTCTTTAATAATGAAAAAAAAATATAATAAGCGGTTTACTTTTTATGATGGAGAGAGACGTTGCAGCAAAAGGGAAACTTATTTAACTATTTTTCGAAAGGCAATAACTGCGTAGTAAATTGTAGAAAAAATTGTTAGTAGTTAATTATTTAGTTAGGTCTTCTTTCTTTCGTACAACTCTTAGTTTTTAATAACGTTACTGACCCTAAGGCCCTAAATTTGAGGGGTGTTTTCACTCCTAGAAATGTTTTTTCGCTGATAAAAAATACGTCTCTTAGATTTTGATGCAGAATAACATATTTGAATTTCATCAAAATCGAAGGGGGACACCGGAGACCGTTTCCTTGTTAGTGGGGGGCTTGACATGCAGATGTCCTCGCGATGGATTGAACATTACGTTTCGAAGGCAGACCTATCAATCACGTTTCATATCCGGTGATAGGGTCCTCGAAATTTTCAATTCCCTGAAAGCGTACAAATCTGAACACTTGTATGCTCTGAATAGGATCGCAAACACATGTATATATTTCTACATACATGAACTGAGATTCGTAGTATGAGAAGGCAGGAAAGGGAAATAATCAAGCTTCTCGACGAGGTTTTGCTTTTGCCACTCTGACTATTTCTTCGTACCTTGTAGCTTTTTTCCAGTCACATGAAAGTGCCGGGACTTTGCATCTGTATAAAAAGTAACGAATTTTCTTCAAGCGTACTTCGACTTTCTCTACATTCTGTGCTTTCGTTACGTACCCACGACTTGGCACTCGACCCTCCCCGAAAAAATAAATGAGAACGAATGAAAGTTGATGGAAAGAGCTTTCTACATTAAATCGAAATGAATATACGCGAGACCTCATGTTCATAGAATTTTTCTCGCGTTACTCGGATAATAACGGTATTCTCGTGATCATTGCGTATAATAGTACATTGTGCACCGCGAAGACGAGGAATGGCGAATTTAACGCCGCGCGTGATGTTTACAGTACGCGTCGTAGCCGAGTGCTGTAAACATCGCCCAAGAAGTTATGTGAGCCCTAGTCTCCAAGGTACACACAGTAATTTATATACCAAGACCGCGTTTTCCTCGCTTTTTCGACGAGAATCTCGTCCCCCAAAAGACGCTTGAAAAATCCACGAAAACGTGGTTGCGATCTATAAAAGTAGATTCTGCTATTGTTATTGTCATTAATGTAATTACTTCTTGTTTTTTAACTTTTTATCGCGTCTAATATTACCAGTGTTTTGATAAGAGCGCCGTTCTTTGGATCGAAAAGAATGTATCACTACTTTTCTGAGCTGAATTTTGCGATATTGAGACAGAAATCCATCGAGAAAAAATTTCACTCGCGCTGACCTCTTGCAATTTTTCTCGACCGATTTCTCCCTCACTATTGGAAAATTCAGCTCAAAACAGCAGTGATACATTCGGTTCGATCCAAAAAACGGCGCTCTGGTCCAATTTTTGATGAGAATTCACTTATTAATTAGTAAATATGTTATTTCCGAAATCTAGTAACTTTTTGGTTGCCATTGTTCTTAACTAACTATATTGTATTAGAGTCCAACTCTGAAATATGTAATTATTTATTTTTCTGTTATAAACATATAAAATTCTCTTTTATTGAATCATAGATATTAAGCGGTAATATATAATTTCTTTAATCGTTTCTATTCAAATATACGTTTTATTGAGGTTAGATTTTAAGACAAATGAATTCACTATTATATATTTTAATTTACATTTGTTATTAACTAATACAATCTTTTTTGTGTACGAATGTTTATTCACAGGCATTTCAAATCCCATGTCACTTCGAGGTTATAGCAAGAGTTTTGACAATACAATGTTCACTTTTTTATCACATGAAAAATATTTTTCCAAAATCGACTACTTTTAGTTTTCTTCCAATAACACAAGATCTCCCGTTTGCACAATCAGTGAACTTTTATGTTTACATTTTAAAAACTTTAAGTTGTGAAGAATGGTATCCCGAAAATGGACTGCGATTATGTGCACCGTTCGAATCGAAAATCGACTTTTCCGGAGTTTCCGTTCCATCGAATTTTTGTGTTTCGTGGTCATCCCTGTGGAACTCGATAGAATTCGATAGAACCAAAACTCCGGAGAAGTCGATCTTAGAATTCGAACGATAAACATAATCGTACTCCTGACATATCAACATGTCATACTGACGTGATGTAGTAACCGTGCTTCGATTTTTCACAATTGTGTCGCTACTGTCGTGGCCGGCGAAATGGTCTTATAGCTACCGCTTGGTAAAATAAGGCGTATGTTACGTATGACGGTATTGGACATACGCCCTTTCTATGAGTTTAAGAGACGACAATAGATGAGCTAAAATCTTTTAAAAAATTAGAACATTAAAACTGATAAAATTATGAGACCTCGAGAACGGCTGAATGGATCGAGATAAATCTAACGCTATTTGAAAGAAAAGAATAAAGTTTCTCTGAGAAAGTGCTTTTAGATTTTCGATTAAGCTGCTTGTTCCGCCGCTAATTTATAAATAAAATCGATTAAATGGGGAAAAATTTAATCTTACTCTAAGTATACACGGCAGTACCTTGAAGCGAAGTTGCTGATATATATCGCTTTTTTCATTACTTGGCATCAAAACACTGCCGTGTTTTTAGACTTGACGCATGCATCTTTTCATGCACCATTCGTGAAGCTGCAGGAATATCACAAGTGGGGGTAGAAAAGTTGCCTGTAGCAACAGTCTCCATTCCCGATAGGTTACCATAAGTGAGCATGAAAGTTGACTGTAGGCGATTCCCATTGCTTGAAAAAAAAAATCGGAAGAAATTACTGCATACATTTCATAATGCGAACCGCGGAGAAATGGAGTGCGTAGGCAAAAAATCATAGAATCGAAAAAAGATCGGATACACAGTAAGCAATTATTAATTTTATCGAGGTATGACCGTAGATAGACCGAGAGAAGATTTGTTGAATTTTTTATTTTCTGTGCACTGGATAAAATCGATTTGATTTCCACACCGGCTTGCCCTCGGAGCTTTTGTTTCAGCTTACCGAGTTGCGCCAAAAGTTTCGCTTATGGACACCGCGAGTCGTGTAGTAACCCGCCGCCATTAAGCCATCGGAACTGAAATTTCAGAAGCGATAGAGCCTTGTGCTGAAGCGTCGTCTGGATCGTCAACCGTGACGCCGGGCATTATGCGATTTAATTGCATCCATTAACAAACCCACGCCTACTGTATTTCGCTTCTCCCTTCTGGGCTTGTCACAGAAATGGCTAGGCGCGAGGGCTCGCAGTCCTGTTGACACCAGCCGCACGAACATTACGATGTACTGTGAATCTCATGTAATTACTTTCCCTTTGTGTTTCCTTTTACCCTCGAGCTTTGTAATTTTATTCCAACCACACCAGAGTCGCGAATATTCCGAGTGAGTAAATTATTTGATATTCAAAACGAATCCATGGTGTAGTCTGTACTCATTGTTTTTAAACAAATTGAATGTCTTCAAAGTACCAAATTGGAAAATCGTTAACACTTATTGCTCTTTTTTATATTCTTCAAAAATTAATTTTAAACGTTTGAATGACTATTATTACCAGCAGTTGGTTATTTACAGCACTATACATACAGAAATCGTATCATTACTAATGTAATGTAAAGATATAAATACAAGAGCTTATGCTAATCTAAGGTGTGCTATAAAAATACACATCTAATATGATCGCGTACTAGAATCAACATCATGTTGATTCATTCTGAAATTCTCCGGTATTAAAGCTCTTTATGATATTGAAGTCTGCAAAATGGTGATTAAACTACGAAACCTCATGTGATTATTCCTGCATTATCTATCTTTCTTTTTAATGCTAAAATCGAAAAAAATTGACGTGTATACGAATACCACAGGGATCACGGCAATTTTTGAAACAATAGATTTAAACACCTTTCAACAGTACTGAACAATGAGGTATTCACCATCCGCTTATTGGTCCAACACACACAATATAAAGTTGCCAGATGTGGCAATGTATATTTTTAGCATCGATCAAGCCTTTTTAGTTTTGTGAAAATTATGTTTATGTTGGTTTTATTAACTCTAGGAGTTTCGAGGTTTCAATCAAGTGTTCATGAGCACTCGATCTACAGTTTAATTGATATTTCTTGAGCAATTTCTGTCGAAACTCGAGTTAACTTGGCTCAAACGAAGGAAACCTTTTCTGAAAATCATTCAATTACGGTAAGAAGTTCATGTGAACAGCTAAAGTATTTCGCATCTATAAATGGAATAAGAATCAATGCGAATTCATCCAAATCACTTTCTCGGGCTCTCATTTTTCCTTCTACTTTTTCATCATGAAATCTCTTATGTCAAAAAGCACAATAGAAGAGAAATAAATAAAGAGAAAGATAGAACAGAAGGATACGTTCGCATGGAACCGTGGCCAATAAAAGCAACCACAAAATATACCGCGTTCAAACGGAAGTTGGTATATACGCAAATACACGAAAGCAGAAACTTAGGGACAGCAGAAAAGGTGGAAAGTAGAGGAGGGAAACATTTCGATCAGCCTCTCCGGAAGTTTTCGCCATTTAAAAGTAATACATGCGCATATTCGAGAAAGGGTTATCTCCTCTTTACGAGGCAAATATAGAACTACAGATAGTCACAATACTTGCAATGGGGTTTTCTCCAGTAACCAACGGGTGGCAACATCCGAAATGAGCCAACGCGGTTTGCAATCTCGAACAGTGACCTACACGACAAGTTGGATCAGAGTCAAAAGAAGCTAATCAATACATAATTCGTGAAACAATGTTCAATTATTTGAAAAATAAATCTTAAAAGAGTAAAGGTATAGGAAATGCAGTGATTTTATTGTTTGAGGATATAATTTTCAACAAAATGAATCAACATTTGCAAACAAATGATGAATAATTTCATATGAAAACCGCCTACCATCGGTAAAAGCTTCAAACTACTAATCTCCAGATTCATTTATCTTCATTCATTCATCATCATCATCAATCACCTTCAAAAAATCAAACAGCTAATTAAACATTTTTCTAACAAACTGTTGAAAATTGATATTAGAAAAAAATTTTCTGTTGAGGTGAAAACATTGCGGACAAAAGACAGATCCGAAGTTCCCCTCGCTTTTGAAAGACCAATCACCGAGACATTCGAGGAACCACCTTCTGGCGAAGTCTGGAGTTGCAGAGTGATGGAGGTGAAGACCACAATGAATGCCCCGCAGAGGTAGGTACATACATAGAATCTGTTGAGAAGCGAATAAAGAGAGAGAGAAACGTTAGAATAAAGCAACGTCGGAGAGGAAGACTGTCGAGACCTGGAAATTGTACCGCGTGTATACACTTCGAAGGAAAAGTCTATTCCATCGGATCCTCACGACAATCTCCTGAGTTTTCGTATCTCGGACCAAAATCTAGCCAAAACTCGAGGAAGCACGAGCCACGTTGAATTTTCAACGGTCCGCGATTCAGTTAACTTCTGCTCGTTGGATATGAGAGTACGTGGAATACGACATTTCCAAAAGTCTGGAGTCTGAAAGCTCATCCCATTTCTGCTCACTTATTTCGATCCCTCGGCGCGTTCATTTGTTCTCTTTCCAATCTCCGTATTACAGTGCCACGGAACGAAGGAATGATGGGAAGCATGCAACGACAGATGTTCCTTACGAGAGCTCTGCCCCAGAGACCAACGAAATTGTGCTTAACCAGCCATTCCGTACACTATCAGAATCGGCAACGACCAGATGAAGGAGCGTACTTATATGGGAGAAAGCCTGTTAACGTATCGCATGACTATACCCAACAAGGGCGAGGAACACTCCAAGTTCTGATGATTCAGCCTCCAGCCTCCAGCCACCGACATTCGTTAAAAGAAGATCCCAAAACGCTTCCGACGGCATTTATTTCTTTTCATTACACGTTTACCGACCTTGTGCATTTGCCGATCAAACTAATTGCTCACCATCTCTACTCATATGAGTGTTTGACCGAAACTTACCAGACGCAAGAAATGTACTGTGTTTTACCTTTTATTGTCAAATTAAGAGCAATGGCACTCACGTGATCACCTAGATTTCGTTAATAACGGATTTATCAAGTAATAAATGAATTATTATAAAAAATTGGACCGTATCGCTGTTATTTGGATCGAAAAGAATGTATCACATCCTTTTCGAGCCGAATTTTACAATATATTGAGGGAGAAATCTGTAGAGACAAAAATTTCACTCGCGCAGACCCCTTGAGATTTTTCTCTACAGATTTCTATACTTTTTCGATTTTCAAAAAAGGGTGAGTTAGCTTTACATAATGCAAATCGAATGAAAATGAAAATAGATTGGATAATGTAAATGAGTTGAAAAGAGTTTTTCGTAGAAAAAAAAATTTCTAACGCTTTATAAAGTCCAGATACACGTTCCACAGCATTTGAACAATGCCGTCAGTTTCGAGGAGCCTATTGGTTTATCCCGAGATAGTTTCACTGTACAAAAAAGGATTGCAGAGATAAGGATAGCGCGTGAATCCTGCAGTGTACCCCGAGAAAAACTCCCAATTTTATACGCTCGAGCGTGTTAGATTGAGCGCGGAATGGAATGAGAAAGATCGAAACGTCGATCAAAGGCACTACATTCAGAAAAAACGTGGATCGGTAGGTTTTATACGCAGAAAGCGCAGACACGTAATAATTTTGGAAAAAGCTCCTATACGTTGGTAGAAATACTAGAACTCGAAAACCGTGCGATTGGAAATCTATCTTCGAAAAAGTATCCAAAAAAGTCAAACTAACGCGAATCCTTTCGCTCAAGTTGCAGGCGTTAAAAAGATTTCAATTTCATGATATATCACTTCATGAAATGGGAAATAACATAAATAATGCAACATAAAGCTATAGGTATTATATTGGTGACGCATTTTAACACGGCACAAGGTGGCGGTATGATGGTGCAGAAAAAAGTGGATAGACTCCGCGTGTAGTCAGACGTACGCAAACGCTGAGCGTATAAGACAGATAAATTTGAAGATTAGGTTTCGATTTCACGTTATGAACAAACGCATGCTAAACACATTTTTTTCCTTATTTTCTTTAAGAGGGAAATGCTAATTGCGCCTGACAGGAGGCTGGGAAATAATGAAATATATCCCTATGTAAATATAAATAAATATAACTCCCTGCCAGTGTGGGACTCCCCTTTTAGGCCTACCCACTGATGGAAAACCTCCTCTTACTTACTTCAGACGTCACTCCGGAACCGCTTACGTATTGATACAGGGTGTTAAATACATAGTGGATTAAAAGGTATGGTATCATACTTCGGCAAATTTAATCATTTAACTAAATTTACCGAGAATACGCTTATACGTCAAATAGCTAAAAACTGTTTTTTTTATTTTTCATCCACATAGAATTCTAAACCTTGAACATTGCTAACATGAATACAAAATATTTCATACTGTATCGGTGTTTTTTTTTATCAGATGATAAATTGCCGTCCGTTTCTTTCTCTAATTTTCTATCTTCTATTTTTATATAAGGTTTTTTTATCGGATAACCTGAGATTTCAAATTCGAAATAAATATTTTTATAAGCAACGTTTTAAATGTACATTTTATAGCAACTATGGAAACATAAATTTAAAAAAGTTATTTTTGGTAGAATTTAATTTTTGAGTTTCTTTGGATTTGTAGATTAGACACGTGACTTGGATTTTTTATACGAAAGCAAGAATTCCTAGGACACAAAATTTTTTGGCACACTTTACTGGTTTCGTTTGTTCATCGAGTGTCCCGGTATGGAGCAGAGTGTCAGAAATCGATCGAACATTTTGACACAAAGTCCCTCGGTGCATAAAATCTACCGAGGCGTAACACTCAAAGTGGAATACGAAAAGCGAATGAGAAAGAGAAAGAGAGAGAAGCAAAACAAGAGCTGGCAGGCACATCGAGTGTTCTACGACGATGAAATATTCAGGAAGCAAACCGAGTGAACACGGTGAAAAAAGTTCTCATTCTCCCTTCTATTTTTTTCCCCTTTTTGCATATCGATACGCGAATTCACGTATTCGCGCAGCATTGCCTGCACAATCCTCGAGAATATTTGCGCTTTCCGTACACCGTTTCCAAGAATTTTATCTTAAAATTAACGATTTAGTTCGTGTAACACTTTTAATTTTATAATGGATTTTCATTTCTTCAACATCAACCGAAAAGCGAATAAAATTTGCAAAAATGAAAGTATATCTAGTTACGGCCATGTATTGACGCCAAATACTAAAACAAACCGATATATGAAAATTCAAAATTATGAAGATTATGTCATGTATACTTGCAGTAAGATTCATTTTTTGGAAGTTTTCACTCCTGCTTTCCAAATAGCTTCGAGACCATTCCGCTTAACTTCAAATCTGAAGTCATCCACTTATAGGAAAACTATTTTTTTCTTTCGAATGACGTTGGACCATCCCGATCCAATTAGCCATTCTCGAGATATCCTCAATTTGCAATTATTGAAATTTCAATTTTTTGGCCAAATTTGTTCAGGTGACGTCACGACCGATATATGTATGTAGCATAAAAACATATTTCTTGAACATTGCCTGAAAATATCTAAACACTTTTCGATTATTCATTTAAATTCCTGTCACAGCGACAATTTGTTAAAAATTAGAAAAAATTTTCAAAAAATACTTATCAAAATGTGCAAAAATATATGCATAAAAGTACGTTAAATAAAAATACTAAGTAAACAAAACATGACGGAATCACAAGAAACGCAAGAATTGGTGAGTAATACATTTCATTGGATAATATTACATACTTATTTCCATTCCTGACCTTCTAACCTTTTAACAGAAAATTTATTCAATTCAAGAAAAATTATTATATGTTATAAAAAACACAATAATTATTTGTTCGTTTCTTTAAGGTAGTTCTATTGAGGGTGAAGATAACGAAAATGTGTACCTGGTTTTTTTTAAATTTCAAGTGGACTGAGCGTTTAAGTTCATTAATAAACAATAATAAAATAAGAAAAAAAAATTTCTGAACAGTGAAAAATCTTCAAGTTATTTAAATGGGAAAAATATCGTCATTTAGGCAGGGTTAAACGACATCGAAGAGACTGCTTTTTTTTAAACATATTTTTAGGTTAGAAACTAATTTAGACGGTACCCAAGTGAAAAAAGCCAACGTGGTAAATAATGGACACCCTAATGTACATGGTACATATAACATCGAAAAACGTTTCTCTAAATTTTCAATGAAATCTGACGAAAACGCTTTGTCGATAGAACTACTTTATCTCTCATCACTTACACATAGGCAAAGTGACCTCAACGTCGACATTATAGTAAGATTTGAAAAAGATCGCGATACAATTAGGGCCTGTCGCGTCATACAGTGTTAGTTCGAAGTTCCAACTGCACGTTTGCGCTATTGTATTTGAGCGGAAGCGTCTCCACTAGAAGCAAAAATATTCAAGAAAATAAATCATTGAAAGAGAAGAATATTCGTTGAGAAGCATTGTTCTCGTGCGCGCGAAGCGTGCGTATGCGTCGCCTAGTATCGACGATAAAGAAATATGTGAAATAAAGAGAAATAGATATCGTAAATGTGACACTATTTTTCCAGATCAATATAATACATGCATACGAATAATGGACTGCATTTAAAAAATAAGTAGAAGTTATCAATTTAGTGTAATGGGATCGTATCAATGCGGTGCGTGTAATCAAGCACGGCATGTATACTCTCGTGACATCAGCACGTGACACACTCGGTGTATATAACATTATCTTTATACGACAATGCTGAGTTACAAATTGAGTGATTAGACCATTTTGATGATGTGCGAGTGCGTGTTACCAACACCTTCGCTCCCACACAACGATACATGCGTATACATCGAGTGTGATGTATTTCCGTCCTACAGAGTTACTCAAATCTCTTCAAATGGAAAAGTAAAAACACACAATAAATGCATTTTTACTGCATTTAATTAAATAATATACTAAATCATAAAAACTGAGAGTATATAATTGTCAGTAAAAAACTAATAAAAAATGTAAATAATTTCCATAAAGCAAATTTCATAAAATATTTAAAATAATAAAATATGGAACAAGATAGAAAAAGTATTGAGATTCAAATTTTACACGTATGAGTATAAAATTATTAAATGACAAAGATGCTGCTGTCTCGTACAATTGCTTCCCGTACATGGCACAAGATACACGAGTCACGAGATTGGCGAACGTAAATGCGATAAAACGGGTCCACGGTACCTTTTATTTTCTTCCACATTTTTCATGATCACATCAGCAGATCCGAAACCAGAGAAAGGCAAAGAGAGAATGAAAGAGATAAAAAAAGAAAAACGAGAAAGAGAGAGAGAGAGAGATGGTGAAAGCCAGATACAAAAGAAAAAATCTGGAGGTCTCGCCAAAATCAAAGAATTTAAAATTTGGTTTGACGATGAATACCTCAAGAGAAATTCCCCCATTGGACTTTTCACCGTTTTGCTAAAATTAAAAAAAAGCAGTTACCTGAACGCAGAAATAAGAAAAATTCGGACAGCTAAATTTTATCTTTCAAATTCTGTTCATCCTAAAAAATACTGAATAAATGAGTCTTATGAAAAAATTGTTGGTAAAAGCACCATTTTCACAATATATATCAGCGAAAGAGTTAAAAAATTTCTTCACTGATAAGGTCACAGATTCATTTTTATTAAAACTCGTGAATTTTCACTTTTGTCGACAACATAAGCGAGATAAACATCTGCGGTTTTTATTTCTTGTACTCGATGACGCAAGACCAGATTCGTCTAAACAGCAGTTAAGAGGAAGAGTACTTGGAGCTTCTTTCAGAAATTTCTGATTAGTCCGGCCGTTCAAACTTTTCATTGTTTGCCTCTAAATCCAATCGATTTCCATTTTAGCAATGGAACGACGAATTTTTCATATTTTCCGATATCAATGTCGTTTAAGTTATACTTTTTGACATCGGACATATAGGGGAGAGTGGGGCACGACGGCCCCCTTAACCCTTAAAATTATTTTTCATAGCTTTCAACCTTCAGGTTAACTTCATTTGGTCCTATCTTAAGCAAATATATCAAAATTTCACAAGACCTTGGAAAAAAAAAATTTTTTTGGGGCACGACGGCCCCCCAAAAAAAACTTGAAAAAAATTTTTTTGTTATTGAAAAAAAAGGTTTCAAGTACAAATATACTATTTCTGTACCTTTATAATGTCATAGGCTTCAAATCTATTTTAGAAAAATTTTATTCAGCCGATATAATCTGTTTCTCTCTGTCTCTACCCTGATTTTGTTTAAAACATTCCGTACGATATTAAGGGCGATGGAAACCACGTGACCACGCAGATTTCGTAAATTGCGGATTTCTCAATTAATAAATGAATTGTCATCAAAAAGTGGACCGGAGTGCCGTTCTCTGGATCGAAAAGAATGTGTCACTGCTTTTTTTAGTTGAATTTTGCAATATTGAGGGAGAAATCTGTAGAAAAAAAATTTCACTCGTGCTGATCCCTTGTTATTTTTCTCGACGGATTTCTCCCTCTGTAATGCCCTACAGTTGAATTTAAAAAATTGTTCTTAGCTTATCTTTCTACCGTGTGGTTTTTCAATTTATGTTTATGAAGCAAAGCTGTTGCAAATTGACTCAAGAATAAACATACTCGAGAATCAAGGTCATCTAACTTGACCTTGAGTCGCTACATACGTATGAAAATCGTGAAAATAAATTATCGTGAAATTTTTTTTTTAAACAGCAAAGGTAATTTCTTTGAAGTATTAAAAAGAGCCAATGCAAAATTTTAAAGTCTCAATCTAGAAATCAGGATATTTAGGATTGAAAATGGCAATATTTAACACATGCTCTTATGAGAGAGAACAGAAAATTGTGATTTTTAACAAAAAATACCTCTATGTCTGCAGAGAACTCTTTTAAAATTTTACACACGTATGCAGCTTACATCAATGAAGGTTTGTGCAAAGTTTCAATAAAATCCCGAGAAAACCGTTTGATGCATGCACTATCATAGTCAAACATCAACGACATTGAAGATGCAAGTTTCGACTACCCAAAAATTTGGGTTCGAATGCCTCGTATATAATAGAATACCTATGTTTAATTGTGTATGCATGAATGCATAACATACCGGAAATTCCGAGTGGCGATTTATGAAAAAATATCTTTAGGACGCAGTACTTCCGTTTTGGAAGAGGAAGAAGTGAAACTACGAATTTTATCAACTCAGTAAAAAAATATTTGTGGCGCGTATTATGATTTATTTAATGGATATGTACAGCTTGTAAGGAAGTCGACGTAATAGTGCCAGGGGAACATTGTGTACCTGCTTAGTCGTCCAATATATAAGACGCAAAGACATTTAGTCACGTACACGTGTCTACGAAGCTCCGAATGTACTGCGTGTATACTTGAAATACTCCTGGGCTTTGGCTTCGCGGCGTATACACGGCCCATGAACGCCTCTGATGCGCAGTTTCTGCATTATACGCGCATACGAGACTCATGTAAGGCGTCACAGACGTGCATTAACGCCGCCCTTGCGCACTCATGAGATACGGATATCACTACAGAGCATGAACCGCGGATACATGGAATCTAAATATTTAACGTACAACTGCTTCCGGCTCAGATGAAATTCCTCGTGCATATAATTATACTAGAATCGGTAACATTTTTACAAGAACATCATGTACTGTGTTCTTAGATATCTGCACTATTTTCTCTTTTTTTTTATAACAAATACACAAATGTTTGATCATAATGGTGATTTAATGTGCTTATGTACAAATTGCACGTGTTTTGTGGCTCGACTTTAATTTTTAATTATTTTTATAATATGCAAGAATCCCAATCTGCATCTGCAAGAATCCCAATCTTCCACGTAGCGGGACGAGGTCCTCGCTTTTCGGCTCCGTCGATAAGAAAAATCGTATAAACTCCTCGGGAATTACATGTGATCTGAGACCTTCCTTATTTTACTTCCCTCGGTGTGTAATATACTATTATTTTCGGAGAAAATAGCATAGTTTGATTTCGTACGATATAGAACACCTTTTACATCTTACCTTACATCGCCTTAAATTCAACGTCTATATTTTTATTTGTGACTACTCATTTACCCCCAGGATACCTTCTGTTAAATGATTTTTAAAAAATTTCATCAAAAATAAAAATTTGTCATATTTTTGGCGACAAGATATCGAAAAAAAATTCATTACTTAACATCAAGAAATTGCTGTGTCTCATGATACCTTCAACTCCAACTATAATAGAAAAAGACGTCATTTGATTGAAATGTTTAAAAGTCGATTCTTATTTTTAGCAAGTCTTCTCGGTTTTTATGGAATAAATTGTAAAACCCGACAGAACATGGAAGGTTCTGTATATAGATGTAAAAAGGTTATCAGCTCGATACATAGTCCCGATAAATCTGAAATCACATCCCGTGGTTAGCGTGGTGTGAGCCGTCGACGCGAAAACGGTGCAAAAAAGGGAATAAAAAATCGAGTCCTATTTATAGAATGTCATGTAATTTCACGATCCTGCCGAATCAGAAGAGAGATGGCGCACGGTTGAAAAGGTGAGAGGCTTTCTCACCGTCGCGATCGATTAGTTCGAATGGTTTGCAATATATATCGTGGTCGATTGACACTGCTTGCCAGAAAATCCGAACATTCTCGCCCTTCTTTCAAACCCTCTGTTTCACTGCGATTTTTCCCTCGGTTCCGTATATATTCTCGCCTCGTTCTCTATTGTCTATCCATTCTAGTCTTCCCGATTTGTCACGAGATTTTTTTCGTAATTGTGAAAATTCATTGCGAACTCCGAGCCCCCATCACGTCAATTCGTCGGAACACGAACGAGGTTTCCAGAGAGCTTTCGCCTGATTTCACTCTCACGCGCTTCATCGTACAATCGTAAAATAAATGAGAAAAAAAAAAGAAAATTGCCTCTTTTTTTCACATTCTTCATTTTTGTCTTTCTCCATCTCTCTCAGACTATCTATTTCATTCTTTTTATTCGTCGCTTTCTCTATCCCGGCAATCAACATACCTGATTGACTCGACTCCCCATTGCTCGTTTCAAACTTTGACAGGCGCGACTCGATCATTGCGGGCTTACGCTCGTGACGGTCGTGTTAACGTTTCCGACCAATGAACCGAAGGAATCAGAGAATTTACGTTGAATATTCGCGTCACTGTAAAACGAGTTTTCTCTAGGAGTTATCTCGTAATTCTGAATTATATATCTTTCGTTCCACAATCACAATCAACTTTTCTTCCGACTTTGTTCTGGCGACGAACAAAACCGTCCCCAAGATATCAAATTTTATTATTTTTCGGAATTATCTCGATCGCCACGAGCTCGAAACTTCGCTAATGCCTTGAAAGGAAAAAAATAAGAAAAATTAAATCTCTAACTTTTCTATTACTCTGATCAAATCACTTGCTTTTTTTCCATTCAAAGTCAAAGTCCGTGGTTCTATTTAAGATAGATCTGTAATTTTATTGTTTTCTTAGGATTTTATTAAAATTTTACAAACCTTTTTTAATAAGAGCTGCGTATACGTGTGTCGAATTTTAAGAGGGTAAATTCACAACGTAGATATCGAGACATTAATTGTTAAAAATTACAATTTCCAGTGCTCTCTCATAAGAGCATCTGTTAAATATTACGATTTTCAATCCTAAATGTCTTGACATGTAGATAGTGAAACGTTTTGAAATTTAACATTACTCTTTTACGTACTTCAAAGTTTCCTTCAGTTTTTTAAAAAAATTGTAAAATGTCTTATTTTCTCGATTTTCATACGTACGTAGCAACTTAAGGTAGTCCGATCATTGGGTGCCGTATAAACGTGGGGCGGGGCCTCTTTCTGGCAATTTAAAAAAATCTATTTGAATAAATTTTAAGATTTTCATCGATGAAAAAGAAGTAAATATGGTGGGTATATTTTACGGAATTTCCTCGTTGCCATTTTGTGACCCTTGAAAATTCTCACACTGCAATAAGTATGATTTTCACTACATATTTTTGTCTCCAAAACTAAACGGTAGACCATGCTAATTTTTTTCTGAATGTGCTTCGAGAATTACTCTGACATCTCTTTTTATCTATGAAAATAATAAAAACGGTTTTTCAGTTATTTTGAAAAACGCGTTTTTTTCACCGCGATTAAAAAACTATCAAAAATCCAAATAAAAATATCTCAATCAATGAACTTTCGTTCAACCTCGAAAATTGAAATAGTTTTAGTATATTTCGTATAAGTCACAAAAAATAACTAAACAAAACTGAAGCTAGATTCAATTTGATATCAACTTGAACTTTTTATATTGACTTGAACTTCATTTACAAAACGTAATTTTTTTACCCTCAATAAAAATTTCTCTTGAAAATTTTTTTTTTAAACAAAAATTATTCTATATCCTTCTCAATATCTTTGAAAATATATGTACAAAAATTTCATGACGATCGAAATTTTTTTCCCGTTTTTTTTTTGAAAAATAGTTATTTACGCACCTAGGGAGGAAAGTAGCCGATTGCAGCCCGCTGTTTTGCTGCCCGAGCCGAAGGCGAGGGGCAGCAAGGGAAGCGGGCTGAAGTCGTCTTCTTTCCTTCATAGGTGCGTATATAATTTTTCA
>JAPYYX010002199.1:0-31994 GCA_030522605.1 Cremastinae sp. B BG-2022a | reverse complement strand
TCAGATATACAAATTTTTTTAAAATAATCATGAATTTTGTTTTATATTGACACCTCTATAACTGGGATAAATTTTGTTTCAACTACCATTAATGGGACCCTCTGAGATCCCACTTATCCAGGTTTCATTGTATTTAAATATTTCGTTGATTTTTAATGAATTTTTAAAAGAATTGAACTTTTTGAAAATTTTCATCGACAAAATTTAATTTTAAACTGCTATAAATATTTGTGCATCAATTTGCAAATATTTAAAACAATTTTATGGATATTTGTTTTTATGAAAAATTGAAAATAATATTTTTGTGAATACTCAAATTTGGACAAATAATTTAATGAAATTTTTACAGTGAATGGAGAATAATGCCAAGGATTTGTATCCACAAAATTTTTTCTCATATTCGACAGAGCAAGGTCGACTGTTTCACGGACTCTTTCGTTGACTGCGCACCTGAGAATAAAAATTAATTTATTTTAAAAATATACATTTGCTAAAAATTAAATTCGAAAGCTTTTGAAGCATCGATCGAGGATAATGCTCCTTTATCTCGTAATAAATCAATTTCTTCCTACACTGTAATTCAACTTTATATACTGCTAATCGCGTGACGCAAACCACTTTTGAGCGAAAATGTGTCACACGCCTCTGTGAAAAATTGTCTAACGAAATTTGTGGGTTGAAGGGAATTTATTAATCGACGAATATGGTCTGCAAAAATTAGTCTCGAAAAAATTGTCCACATTAAATTTTTGAAAAAGCTCGAGCGAATGTCCAGTCTTCGAAAACATACGACGAACATTCAAATTTCAATTTCGTAATCAAATTTCATATAAAAATCCACTACGTTATAAAAAAACTATTAAATATTGAAAAAATTTTGACGAACATATTCCAAAATTTTTTTTATAATTTTTGACTTTTCGTTCATTTGATGTATTTTGATTTTGTAATGAAATCTTTTTCATGCGTCAATTTTTTTAATTTTTATTTTAACAGAGAGAATCTTGTTAATACATTCAGAACTATTTTAAATAGATTTTATTATCGAGTTCGCATGACTAATCGCATGCATTTTTTTTTTTAGCGACACCTGCTCGCGACGAAATTGTGCCGTTACTTAATTCAGACACAATCTCACAAAGTCAAAAGGAAGACCGGATAAGAGTTCGCTCCGACGTGTGAGTGACTTATCAGCGATAAAGCAGCGTGCATGTATTTGTGTTTTAACGATTTCGTCGATCCGAGCCCGCAACCATCGCACAGAGGAACAAAAAATATTTCCACTCGATGCTATTTTTATTTCCAAAATTTTTTTTGAAATACTTACGATCTACAAATTACATAGAATTTTTTTTATTTCAAAGTTTTTTTTAAATTTTAAAGCTATTCTCATTTTATAATCACATTATAATTTTATTTGATTTGGTACCTCATTTATTTTATAATTTTATTCTGAATGGTTTTTAACTAATGATTTGCTGTATTAAGTCATTAATTGTTTATTGTTGTATTTGTGACTGAAAATAAATGCAATAGCTATAAAATTGAGTAACTAATAATAAGTACAGGAGTATTATTAAAAAACTATAAAGATATGCTACGATCATTTGTATTATAACTTGTGAATATAAAATTTTTTAACAATTTAATTGTTCACTATAAATCTTCATAGAATTAAAATAATGAATAAAAAATAAAAAAGTAATTATTTTGTAAATAGCTGTTCTTGAAGTAAATTAAGAAACGTAATTCCTGAAATTAGAAAAAAAATATTTCAAAAAAATGAAGAGTACATAAAACAGATAAAAATAATTCAATGAAATTTAAAATATGAATAACATGTAAAATACTCCATTGAATATTTTATCTTCAAAATGGAAAGAATTTTCTTTGAAAAAAGTTTTGAAATGCCGCCGCGTTGGAAAAAATTTTGAACAGTCTCGTAGAGGCGGTACCGTAGGAAAACGTGTGTGATAAAACAGGTACGAGAGTGCACGTTGAAAATCTAACATTATCCGTATACGTGTATACATATCCCGCATGAAAATCGTATACCCACATCGAATGAGCGTGGCTCGTCGCGTTTCTACGTGTTGAAAACACTCGCACCGAGGCTCAAACTCACACCGACTGTGAATGGAAACGCGAGTCTGGAGTTCGTCGTGAGAGTCAACACACGCGTCGATCCTTGTCATTTTATACACACGGTGGAAGAAAACGTAGTCGCTGTCGCGCAGAGGCGTTACCGATACTCCGAGCAGAAGGTGTGCTCGAATAATAGCGCGAGTTTCGTTCCCTTCGCGCCCGTTTCCGTAAAACGCGCCACGAAAACGTCAATTGCTCCGAAAAAAACGTTTTTTAACAAAAATTTGTTAATCAAAAAAAAATTTAGTTGCTCTATATCCTCGGATGTAAAAATAAATTATAATTTATCGAGTTTAAATAAATAAATACACGTGAAGTTGGAGCTGAGGATAATTTTCGTTTTTGTTAAATTGTTTTGTTTATTTGTTTAAAAAATATTAAACGGTGAAAAAGAATTTGTGGAGTTGAACAATTTGTGGAAAAATTGTTCGTGGTGTTTAAACACGTGGGATCGTAATGCAGGTGTTTGGTGATATGGGATAAGCTCTTGGTCAAGTGAGTAATGTCTCGATAAAATTTTGTCACTTGAAAATAATTGAAATTATTTTATTCACTCCAAAACAATTTCGAAATTATTTGAAAAACGTTGAAAATTGTTCGATCCAATTTTCTTTGCTCAACTTTTTATTTACGTCATTTACAGTTTACAATAAACAAAGAAAATTTTATTTTATTTTCATCGAATTGTAGCATCGAACATTTTTTACAAAATAACAAAGATGTGATAATAAAACTATTTTAAATGTGACAATGATAAAAATTTTCGAAATGCTTCACGTGCAATATGGAAATAACGTGAAAAATGTCATCTGCGTCTTACAATACGAAACGAAAAAGAAAACGTAGTGTAAGAAAATACGTCATGCAGCCTGGACGGCAAAGTTTCCTCGCTTATATTTTTCTTATACGACCATAAATATTGTCGCGGTCTCGATATTGATATCCGTGACAATAATTGGCAACAACTTTTCTCGATCGTAGAGTTTGATCAGATGGCTCGTCGATCAAGAGTCGATATAGAGAAAATTATTGGCAAATTTTATTTTCGGCAGGTACGAAATGAACGATTCTATGAACATTATTGTTATTTTTTTTCTCATTTTTGTATGTATCTTTTTTAATGGCACAGGGAGCTCCTGTATTCAAACGCTTTTAATGCTTATCTTGTAGCTGGCCTTGCGCATACTACGATTTTCTGCTGTGTTTGCCAATCCGGAAGTCCGTGGCTTTGTAAAAAAAACAGACGACTCCAACGGAATCGTATCACGTTCCGTGCGATAATGTCTCGTTGTTTAATTCATTCTGAAATAAACAAATTTATTCGTATTTCCTTGTTGCTAACAAAATTCGTCAATTTTTTAGAAACAAAATTTTTCAATAATTTCCCTTATCAGATCCAAAATTATAATCAATAGCTAAATATTTTTTTAAAAAAAATTATCTTTTGAAACTTGAAAAAAATTTTTTTTTTAATTTCACACATTCATATTTAACATTGTATTACAGAATTTTAATGTTTATTCAGTGTCACGTTTGAACGATTGTAATTTTTCAGTGATTATCAGTGAATAATTATTTTTGTTACAAGATAATTACAGTTTTGAAAAAAATTAAAAAAATTTTAAATAATTTTACTTTCAATTCAGTATAAAAAGACGATTTATTATTTTTCAAATTAAATGTCAAGAACTTATGGAAGGAATAAATTTTCGTATACGACAATCGCGATTTCTTTCGCGATTGTTTTTTTTTTCGTCGTTTCTCTTCCGGTGTTCCCGAATCGCGAATCAGCGGACGTGCAGAATGCGCGATTCGATGTATCGGTCAATTCCTTTCGAATTCGTAACGGAACACGAGAAACGTCGTTATACTCTCCAATTACCGATGAGCTGCGATAATAGTTGTAATTTACATGACGACGCGAACCTGCTGGGAACCGATTAGCGTTTGCCCGTGACGAGCTAACAGTATAGAAGTTCCTGCTTATTTTTTCCCAATTTTCAGTCGAGTCCTTCCGATTTCCTTTTTATTTTTACCCATTTCGCACCAACTCAAAATGAAATTCTGCTTGTCGAAAATTATTTGAGAATTTATGATTCGTTATTGAAAATCATGAAATCGATAACGTTTGGACTTTTCTCAATGTGATTAAAAATCTGAAAACAAATCACTGAAATGAATTTAATAAAAATTTGCTGACAATTTTTATCAAAGCTGCGTCAAAAGGGAATTGAGATTTATTAAGTGAGTTTAGATTCAATTTGGTAATTAGAAAATTTAGAAATTTAATTTAAAAAAAAATTTAATTTAGAAATTAGAAAATTCATAGAAATTAAATACGTTTCGACTTTTCTCAATGTAATTAAAAATTTGTAAACGAATTTAATTAAAATTTGTTAACAATTTTTATCAAATTGGCACCAAAACCGAATTACAAATTGTATACAAATTGAAGAAATTTTTCATTGGAAAATAATAAAATGAAGAGAAATGAAGTAATTTCGATTAATGAAATTGCAGGCAGAATAAATGATTTTGTTGATTCGTCTTTGTTGGTGCAGAAAAGTGGAATCAACGATTGCTCACCGAGTACAGGGAATTCTAGTCGAACCTTGACCGGCTCCTCGTCATTTTTTTTCTCGTCCTTGTGCAGAATATATCAGTGAGAAAATTTCAAAAAATTTTCATCGCTCGATCGATCTAGAATGGCCCGTACAATTCTCGGCTCGTTTCAAGGACACAAGTGTATTTCACTCGCGTTTTACGCTTATTGTACTTAGCGTTTTCCTCGCATTGTCAGCTGGCGAGCCAATGATAAAGTGTGCCGAAGACATCGTTCGCCTACAACTTACGTTACTCCGTGCCGGGACAGGAAAGACGCGAGTCGCGTTCCTCGTTATATTAGAGAATAAAGATTTTTTGAACTCTCCAAAAATCCGACTCGTGGCTCAAAAAAATATTCAAAAATTTCACTAAAAATTCGAAAATTTTAATTCTAATTGGTGCAAAAAAATTCATCTGATAAATTGGAGAATATTTTTTTAAATCAAGTTCGATAGTGAATGAAAAGTGAAAAAAAATCGTGAAACGTGGAAAAAAATGAAATTTCGAGGATCATTTAAAAATTTTAAAAATTGAAATTTTTCGAATTTTAATTTATTTTTCGTATCGAGAGTTTACAAAATTGGAGGAAATTATGGAAAAGAGTTTTGTTTTCTTCGTGTTAAAGATTTGTGAGAATTATTGGAATTATCTTAGCGCGTAGCGTGTCGTCACGTTTTATTAATCGCGAGTGCAATAATAAAAGCGCGAAAAACATGTCTAAACATCCGAGACGATTATCCACGAGGAAAATTCAATTCCGTCACCTTTTTCGATTCGAATCGAACTCCGCCGTTCCCTTCTGCGGTCACGCAGTGATTGATAGCTCTGCGAGCTAAAAAAACGTAATTTCTCATTCTTCAAATGATTCATCAAACTTTTTTTTGTTAAAATTTTATCCTCGCTATGTGATCCAAACTTTAAAGACATCTAAAAAACAATTTTTCTTGCTTAATCTTTTTTTTTGACTTTTTAAAACATTATTTTATAAATATATCTTCACGTGATTTGTACAGGTGCAAAATAGTGATAATAAATGATAATAGTAAAATTAAATACTAAAAAAAATTTACAAATTGTTTGAATAGTGATAAGTTTATGATATGGAATTTTGTTAATTGTTGGTTTAAGTGTTTTTTTTTAATCGTTCGCAGTGAATGTTGTACGACAGTCTGTTTGGCCCTGTGGGCCGAATTGTTCTGATCGGGGTCGGAGCCGGGGCGCTATGTCTGACGTTCGTCGTTCTCCTGTGTTTTTTCACACCTGGCTGTCTCGCATACGAATGCATGCGACGCCGAAGTAAGTCGCATTTTTTATCAATATTGGTAATCGAAATTTTATCAAAATCGAAAACACAAATTTAGCCTTCATTCTCATTTGAATAACGCACATGACCTGTAAACACAAAAAATTCATGAAATTTTGAAATATTTGTACATTTTTCAACACCTTCCATTTTTTTCAATATTGGAAATCAAAATTTTATCAAAATCGAAAATAAAAATTTCGCCCTCATTCTCATTTGAATAACGCACATGACCTGTAAACGTAAAAAATTCATTAAATTTTGAAATATTTGTACATTTTTCAACACCTTCAATTTTTTTCAATATTGGTAATCGAAATTTTATCAAAATCGAAAACACAAATTTAGCCTTCATTCTCATTTGAATAACGCACATGACCTGTAAACACAAAGAATTCATGAAATTTTGAAATATTTGTACATTTTTCAACACCTTCCATTTTTTCAATATTGGAAATCAAAATTTTATCAAAATTGAAAACACAAATTTAGCCCTCATTCTCATTTGAATAACGCAACATGACCTGTAAACACAAAGAATTCATGAAATTTTAAAATATTTGTACATTTTTCAACACCTTCCATTTTTTTCAATATTGGAAATCAAAATTTTATCAAAATCGAAAACCCAAATTTGGCGCTCATTCTCATTTGAATAACGCACATGACCTGTAAACACAAAAAATTCATGAAATTTTGAAATATTTGAACATTTTTTTATTATTTATTTTTCGACGTTAATACTTCGATAAAATCGATGCAATTATTCGATAGATAATTTCATAAAAAAAATGAAATATAAAAAATTTTATCGAGTCGAGAATTTAAATATTAAATTTTCTACAAAGTGCATTCCTCCTTTAACAAGATATAAATTTAATATCAATATTTAATGTCGTTCGAGATGAAAAAAGGGACTTAAAATCCGGATGTATCGACAGGAGTCGTCGGTTCAAAAAATTTACGAGTCTTCATTTTTTTCCATGAGCAAGTAATTCCCACAGGAAATAATACATGCACACGCCTCTGATCCACGCATGTAGTTACGTATTCGTGCC
Source organism: Cremastinae sp. B BG-2022a (assembly GCA_030522605.1). Lineage (NCBI taxonomy): Eukaryota > Metazoa > Arthropoda > Insecta > Hymenoptera > Ichneumonidae > Cremastinae sp. B BG-2022a. Next base: position 24,884 of record JAPYYX010002199.1, on the reverse strand, counting down.
TACAGAATCCTCGGGCCTATGCACATTTTTATCTTTGCACGAGAACGCGTGGATATATTCTATCCGATGGTATTCATTCGAGACGTTACGCCTCCGTTCGTCAAGCGTCACGCATACCTGTTATTTTCTCGAGTTACTGCACCTCGTGCTCCGAGATACATTGGTTATGTAATTAGATACACAAAGCAGTAAAATGGAATAGAATAAAAAAATATTTTCACCATCGAACTTCAACGTGAAAATTATTTTCATCGGAACGCTTTGGAAAAAAATTCGAAACGCGAGTAGCTCGAACGAGCGCGAAAAACTTTTTAAACTTTTTTTCATTCTCTCGAATGCAAATTTGAATATTGAAGTAGACAAAAATGCAAATAAAGTGAATTTTTTGCATATGAGTTTTTAATATTTTTTAAAATAATTAATTAAATATTTTATGAGTAATATTTTGGTATTTTAGTTATTATTTAAGTACTCAATTTTAAATATGATTTAATTTTAACGAAAATATTTTAATTTTGATGAATTATGAAAGTTTTTGAAATCGTTTTCTTCTTCTTCATCTCTGTACTCGTCCGATCGTTTGCCTTGACACTCACGGGAGTAAAAAAATATGAAAATTTTCATAAATATTCAACGATGAGTTCTGAGGATGCAAAGATGATCCAACCGACGTCCTCGTGCCATTAAGTCGGAAACGTCATTTCGTTGTTTCTGAAATAGAAATCTTTCGGTGTTAATTTCTTTCATTCACGTCGGCATTCAAGGTTTTAAATCCCGTTTTTCTTTTTTTTTTATTCATGAATCCCAAGGATGGAATTTTCATTTATTCAAATTCAATGGTAAAAGCATGATTTCTTATCGGATTTTCATTTTTTTTGTTACACAAAGCAAAGAAGGATGACAAGGCGACGCCGTTGCAGTTCAATGGTTCGTCTAATGATAATATGAAATTGGGCGATGTCAGTTATCGCTCGTGGAGGCTTGGCAGTCTTTATGAAAATGGTAATAAATCTTATTACATCAACGTATGAAATTTTTGTACTAATTTATAAAAGATTTGAAAAATTTTTTAAAAATCGATAATTTTTATAATATTTAACTAAATTTTTCAATTTCAAGTTTTTAAATCAAATTGTTTCTAATTTTAACATGTGACATCAAATAAAATTATGTGAAAAATCATTTCATAAAAATTATTTTTAAAAAATTCTGTGATATGTTTCAAAAAATTGATGATTTTTTCTTTATTCTAGGAAGTATTTGCGAAAATGTGGAATCTCAGAGAGAATCGATGAACTCAAACAATACTCAATTCGAGACAACGGATACAGCCTCGACTATGGTAATTCGTTCTGTCAATACGAAAATAGAATAAATTTGACATCAATAAATATTTAATAGTTGAACGAAAATAAGTTCAATATTAAAAATTCAAATAAATAACTCTTCAATCATATAAATAAAATATCGCTAACATTTCTAAAATGATTATTTTTTATTTTTATTTCTAGCAGAATCTCATAAAAGCAGAGGAGAGAAGAAATGAAAACAAAGCGAAAAATTTTCCCACCGAAATGACGATGAGCCTTCAGTATTTGCCACCAATTGACGACACTATAACAGGAAAACTCGTCATTGGAATCGAGGTCTGGAAATTTTCACTTACATTATCTCTATCGAGAATAATTGTTACAGCTGAGCAAAGTCATGATCGATATTTTTAAATTCTTTGTCTAAAAATTTCAAATCAGAGTATAAATTTTACTCTACCATTATATAATGAATTTTAAATTAAAATTTCTTGAAATTTTATTTTATTTTTTTATTAATAATTTTTTCTGAAAATAGAATTACTAATAAATATTTTTTAGGCAGTGTCAAATCTTCCTCCAAAACACTATAATTGCACTTTGGAGCCTTACGTCGCTCTCAACATCGTTAAACAGTCGTGGACGAACAGAAAAAAAATAAAACTGCACAGTTTTCGAACGAGGGGAATTAGACACACGGCCAGTCCAATTTATCGTGAAACTTTCGTCGTTGCCGACGTCAGTTTCAACGAAGTCAAGGTAAACGAAAATTCAATATCAAAAAATTTTATCACAAAAAAAATCACATACAAAAAAAAATTTCAACAACTAAAAAAACAAAATAAAAATACCTTTGCTACCGATCATCGCTAACAATATTTTGTCCCACGATGGAAGAACAAAAAATTTTAATTCACGGATAAAAATTATTTTCGATAATTTTTTTACAGGAGTGGATTTTGGACATTGCAGCTTACGATCACGATCGATATGCGAATCATACGGAATTATCGAACCTCCGAGTAGCTCTGAAGGACGTTAAAAAAGTATTGTACAGCCCGGAAGTGCATCTCTTCAATTACAAAATGAAAATGTCCAATCGGGTAAAAAGAATTTTTAATCTGTATTTAAAAAAATAAGAATACAAAATTGATTTTATTTTTATTAAAAATCTTGCAGGAGTTTGGAGAAATTTTGTTAGGAATAAGTTACTTACCCACCGCGCAGAGACTGACGATCAACGTTATGAAATTGCGAGACATTAAATTCGTACCGGCTGTCAAGAGCATAGAAGAATTTAGTTAGTGCAAAATTTTATCGAAAAATATTTTGAGTAGTTTGGAATTGAAATTTTTATTTTATTTTTTTATATATTGTTTGCCATAAAAATTCAATAATTTATTTTTGTTCATTCTGCTCTCAAGATCCATACGTAAGAGTACTTATGTTGAACGGAAAAACCGGAAGGAAGATAAAGAAAAGAAAAACGAAGTTCTTACGCTCGGCAGCTCAGCCAGAATTCAACGAGACGTTGACATTTGAATTGCGTCACAATCAATTGGACATCGCTCAGTTTCTCATAGTCCTTTGCAGCAAGGTAAATTTTTGCGTAATTTAAATTTTATTTAAAATATTGCTAAATAAGAAAACTTTAAAATTAGTTTTATTGATTTTTGTTGAATTTGTTGAAAAATTCGTATCTAACTTATGACCCATTCGTTCTTTTTTTTGCAAAAATAATTTAAATCAATTTATAGTCAAATTTAAATAATTACAATTTAATTTGGATTTTAAAATAAAATAAAATAAAATAAAATAAAAGAATAATTATTTGTTTGTTCTAATTTCATTCGTTTTGACAATGTTTAGACAAACGTCGAAGAAGCAATAAACAATGACCATGCGAGCGACAGTGAAGATTCCGTCAATTCCTACAAAAGATCGAAGGACGTGTTTATCGGCAAGGTAGCGCTCGGCAAAGGTGTGAGAGGCTCGGAGGAGAGACTGCATTGGTTTTCAGTATTTCAAAATCCACGAAAACTCGTCACCGTTTGGCACACACTTAAATAATAATCTAGAAATTAAATACGAGTGCAATAAAAGGTCAGTCTACGTTAAAAAATAAAAAACAAAAAAAATACGCTTCAGCACGTGTAAGCAACATATTCATATATATTTATTAAAATGTACAAGGTGTACCAGAATTTGATGTTAAAAATGAACAAAATTAGATTTTTGTTGCGAACGCCAAAAATTTTGAGACATTTTTCGATATAAATTTTTAATTAATAAAATATTTTTTAAATAAACATTTACTATAATTTTTTAAATAAATTTCGTCATTAACATATTGAATATTATGTAAACAAATGTTGCATAATTCGTATTTGTGTTTTGAATTTTTCGAATTGAAAAAAAATGTTGAAATTCGATTTAGAATTTTTTTTATGCACCTGTTTATTCATTACATTGACGTCCTTTTTTGGTACACCTTATACAAAAACGTGCAATGGCATCTGCAACAATGAATCTCTGCAATTAAAAACAACGAGAGTTTTTGTCTGCCACTTGAATCTACAAACTCTCGCCAGACCCGGTTTAGATACGATATCGTTAAAATAAACTTAATCTGACTGATTAATCGATGCTTTAAACACAACCAAATGTAACGAGAAAACTGTACAAGAATTTTTTTATTGGAAGTAGAATTTTTAAAGTGGAAATAGTTTGATGTACATATTAGAGAAAATTCAGTCTTTGAAATTACAAGGAACTTTCCTGATCAGATCTTACAAATGGTTAAATTGTTAGATTAAGTGATATTATTGTTTTTTGTTAGTTGTTAATTTAAGTTATAGTAATACATTGTAAAAAGAAAATTTATGAAATAAAATAACAATGGATAAGAAATAATTTTTTTTGCAATTTTTTTTTTAATTTATTTTTGTTAATTATTTATTTATTTATATTTATTCATAATTAATTGATTTAGATTACAGACACAATGAATATTTTCAATGAATATTTTAAAAAACGTTTGAATAAAACACAAACCGATTTTATGTTCAATAAAAATCACAAAAATGCAAATGAAAGATGTTTTTGGTAATGAATTTCTACAAAAAAGGACCGAACTGATATTACGCGTGAAGCAACAAACGCGCGTTGCATGATCGATCAATTTCTGACGCAAAATATCCGATCGCGTTGGCAGAGGTGAAAAAAACGATTCGAAAGTCTCGCGGGCTGTCCGCCATCTTGGATCGAAGGTTGAGCGCGGCGCCGCTGGCGCTAGCGTCGCGCGTTCGGAGCGTGGGGTGGGAGCTCGGTGCAGGTAGCTCGAATCTCGAACGCTGACGAGTCCTCAGTCTGTTTTGTGACTTGTGCGCGTGTGTTTGTGTCAGTATTATCGTTGCGTTTCGTCCTTTGACGTGAGTTTTCATTTTCGATTTGTTATCTCCCTGTTTGTAATTAAAATATTCAAATAAACGGAGCTTCGGTGTGGATTCGTCGAGCAACGGAATAAAGAGCCGAAGCCCGAGGACCCGTTGAGCAACGAGGAAACGAACGGTGAGTCGTAATCATCACGAGTGTACCGTAAGCGAAAGTTACTCCACAACGGACGAGAAAATCAAGATCTAACCTGAAATGCAATTGTGTGAATGAAAAAAGGAGTAAAAAACGTCACACGTTCGAAAAAAATCTTACGACGGACTCGTCCGTCGGGCTCGCGTTCTATTCTTTTCGAAACGATCGCTACAGCCTGACATTATTATACACGTCAGGCTTCTCGTACAAAACCGACGAACACAGCGAGCGAAAGGACTCGACGGCCAACGGTCGATTCCAGCTTCTCGGTGTTCCGTAACAGTTTTTTTTTGTTTGAAATACATTTTTTCAGTTCTTTTTGTTTCGTCGCTTCGTGCTGTTTATTTATTTATTTTTTTTTCGATTTTTGTGATTTTTTTTTTCGTACGTCGCTCGATCGAAAATTGAAATTGCATCTGTCCTCGCGAATGGACTTCGTTACTCTTTCTCTTCGTCTCTTCCTCGTTCTTGTGCCGTCGTTTCTTCGAAAACGTTGTCGTCACGCACATTTTGCCAAGCTTGGAAATACACGCCGGGATTTATAACGTGACGAGGCGAACGGCAGCAGGTTGCGAGTAGATTCCTCCTCGGCTCAGTTTTTTTTCGGTCACGACTACCTGCTGTAAACCGTAGCCGGTTTCGGTTTGGACCACGCGAGGAAAAAATTTAGACGAGACCGCGTCAAAAGAGGGAGAAAAAGAGTCTACTCCGAGCCACTAACTACCCCACAAAAATCTTCGTATATTTCTGTCAGATTGTTCGCTCCGAATTTTACAATCGATGTTTACATTTACATTTTCCACCTGACTCGAAATATTCAAAATGGCGGTCAATTTTTTTTAAAACAAAATTTTTTCGTAAATTTGACCAATATTTAAATTTATCTCGTATTTATATTGACATTCGATTCAAAATGGCGTCCTAATATTTTTTTGAATACAAAAAACGTTTTTAATTTTTTTTAACTGCTCCGAGTTTTATAAACAACATTAAAATTTATTTTTTTTGTATTTACATTTTCATTCGATCTCGCATGTGATTTTATGCTTTTTGACAACTAAACGAACGTAAAAATGAACGTGAATACTGAATCTGAGTAACCCGAGCAAGTGTCATCGTCGATATTGAACTTGAATGCTGCTTTTCGATATTTTTTTCATGTCGATGATTGTAAAAGAGCGTCGCAGAGTGTTTTTTGTACTTTATCGAGTGTCATGATCGGAGATAATAATCCGTACGGTAGCATCGCTTTAACGTACGCGTGTATACGAGGAGCGTTGTTGTTCGCGCTGATCCGAGCTCACTCGTGAAAGGGAAGAGAGACGCGTGTCGATAACCGCCGCGTACATGCGTGAAAAAAGCACACTCGCGCGTGTCTTTGCGCGTCCTCGTACATGAGAATCTCGTGCAATTTGTGTCTGTGTCCGGACGACCATTTCATCGCGTAGACAACTCCGGAGCCCTTCTCGTCCAATTATTATTCATTTTTGTACTCCGGCAAATTCTACGGACTCGAATCGACTCGGTATCGTATTATATCAGATTTGAACTCTTCATGGATGATTTTGACGAGTTTTAATTACTAAATAAATTTTCTCACTATATTAAATAATTAGATTTTTGAAAAATTATTTTCTTTACTTTTTGATCAGCTGATCGGTGCTGGTTGAATATTTAATCATATCAGTGTCATATAATGTAAGATTTAAACACTCATCGATGATTTTGATGAATTCTTCTCGTCCAATTATTATTCATTTTCGTATACTCCGGGAAATTCTACGGACTCGAATCGATTCGGTTTCGTATTATATCAGATTTGAACACTTCATGGATGATTTTAATAAGTTTTAATTAATAAATAAATTTTCTTACTATATTAAATAATTAAATTTTTGAAAAAATTTATTTACTTTTTGATCAGCTGATCGGTGCTGGTTGAATATTAAATCATATCAGTGTCATGTAAGATTTAAACACTTCATCGATGATTTTGATGAATTCTTCTCGTCCAATTATTATTCATTTTTGTACTCCGGCAAATTCTACGGACTCGAATCGATTCGGTTTCGTATTATTTCAGATTTAAACACTTCTTGGATGATTTTGACGAGTTTTAATTACTAAATAAATTTTCTCACTATATTAAATAATTAGATTTTTGAAAAAATTATTTTATTTGCTTTTTGATCAGCTGATCGGTGCTGGTTGAATATCTAATCATATCAGTGTCAATGTAAGATTTAAACACTTCATCGATGATTTTGATGAATTCTTCTCGTCCAATTATTATTCATTTTTGTACTCCGGCAAATTCTACGGACTCGAATCGACTCGGTATCGTATTATATCAGATTTAAACACTTCATGGATGATTTTAATTAGTTTTAATTAATGGATAAATTTTCTCACAATATTAAATAACTAAATTTCTGAAAAAATTATTTTATTTATTTATTTTGGTCAGCAGATCGGTGCTGGTTGAATATTCAATCGTATCACATCATATGAGCATCATGTAATGTAAGATTTAAACACTTCATCGATGATTTTAATGTTTTTTAATAAATAAATCAATTTTATCACAATATCAAATTAAATTTCTGAAAAAAATTATTTTACGTACTTTTTGATCAGCAGATGCTGGTTGAATATTTAATGATAAATTATTCACAAATTAATCAAAAAATGAATGAGAAATGATGAAATATTTTATTTTCTGTGATTTTTCAAGAATATTTCCATTTCGTTTATTTTTCCTTTGTGCAATAATTCATTTCTGCATAAATGTTCGATTCTTTCCATTCCAGTATAAATATTAGATTATTATACGAGATTTTTTGTCACGCTCCAACGAATATCCTCTGACCAATGACCGGTAAATGTTGAATCAAAATTCTGGCCGTTATACGACACTGGAAATGGAATGAACGGCTGTGTTGTTTCTGTAGCTCGTAACGTTTATTAATTCAGTCGTGAGATAGGTTATGTACGTATACGAAGGAAATTCGAATCGAATCGATGAACGAAACGGCGCGAGCGCTATAAATTGCACCGAGAGTTTATCCGTGTTTTTTTTTCTTTTTTTTTCAATTTTTCTTGCTCTTTTCCATTCGTATGTTTCTTCTCGCTGGATAATCCAGCGGTAAAAAATAAAATAATTTGGACAGCTGATAAGACCGGCAAACTCGTTTCTCGTATCGCTTCCACAGATATGAAAGAATTATGTGGACAATTGAACAATTCGACATATAGAATCCATTTCTACGAGAACCACAAAGAGAGAATAAACGTGGAGCACATATCGCTTAGTCACTTTTCTATTTTGTACACGAGGAAGTAGATTGTAAACTTTAAAATTATCTAAACTCTGGTTACGTTTGTTTGTCTAATTTCAGATTTTATCTTTTCGGCATTTTCATTTCCTATACGATTTTTTATCCTTATCAATGTTTTTCATGATTTGTGGTGAGAAATTTGAGTTTTGTTTTTGAATTCGTTCAATATTTTCGTTATTTTTAGATTTATTTTTTAATACATGTTTCTTGAGTAAATATTTATTTTAAGTGAATATTATTCATTCTATATTAATTTGATTCAAGATAAAAATAAAATTAGACAATAATTTGTACTAAATAAATTTGGTCATTTTGGAAATGATACATGATTTTTCTTATCAAATTAAAATTTAATATAATTTAATTTAACATAATAAAAAATTGCCTTACTTTATTTAAAAAATGATAAATTTTTTATCGAATTATATAAATTTTTTAACAAATAAAAATTTTTTTTAAATATTTCTTTATCAATGGAGTCCGGAAGAATTTTTTTAGATCGAAAAGTGAGAGGGAAATATTATTTATATTTACTTTCCATCGAGTCAACGCACTCCACGCGTCAGTTTTCTCATCGTTTTCTCGCCTGTCCAGAGTCTATTTTTCACACCTGCACACATATTGTAAGCACTTTTCTCGATTGAATTCGAAATTCTCAGATTTTAATCGAGCCCCTCTGTTGTGCGGAATTTAGCTCCGGCGAGAAGTCGATTGTGTCGATTCAATGAGACGCTCTTTCCTCGTCGTTCGTGTCTTTCACCTCTCGTGCGTGTATTTTGCTGCGTCTCGTGTTATGTAAATGCTTTTGATACAAGCGTAACACAAACGACTCTCTCTCCATCTCTCTTTTTTTTTCTTTCATCGGAGGAACAACCTGTCTGGCAGGAAAATTTCCAGACACCTATTTATTTGAAAAAAAAGCAATTTGAAAAAAAAAATGGAATATTTACAAGGAAAGGAAAGTAAAATATTTTTCTATTTCGAAGAGAAATTGAATTTTGCATGTGTTTATTGATTTTTAAAATGTTTCAGAAAAAATGTTACAAAAATTAATGAAAAATAAGTTGAAAATTTATAATTTCGAATAATATTCAGCAATTTCATATTAAATAATTTGAAAATTATTTGTAATAATTTTAATTTAAAATAAATGTGCAATTTTCATTTAAATTTTTTGATTGACTTTTTTGCTTCATTGATTTGGTTTCTCGTTTGTGAGAAATTTTTCGATCAGATCGAAATTTGTGAATTCTCGGGCGATTTTTTCACGGATCGGTCGATTTTTCTATACAATTAAGACAAACGCGACTCCGTGAAGAGAAAATGAGTCCTCGCGGTTCTCGAATGGTATAATTATCGCAATCGCGCTACTGGAACGCTGAATAGAATGAAATAATAATTAGCATGCATCTTTCCTCTCTTCATATACGATGTATAATCGAGATATTACTCAGATCACAAAAAGATTCGATGCAAGACTCGATTGAAATTGAAACCTCATTTTTCATTGAAATAATTTTGTAGATAAAACAAACAACACAAAATTAAGATTGAATCGAATCAACATTGCGAAAAATCCAGAAATCGCTGAAATTTTGACAAGTTTTTTCTAAATATATTTTAAAATCTGCCAAATTAGAAATCAATTCAATTTTCGCTTCAAAAGACATCTAACTTTTAAATTGTTTAAATTCAACATTGTCTCTTACAGGAAATTCATCAATTTGCCTTGAGAATGCATTCCCAACACCGATTTTTTGTTCATAAATTTTTTTCCACTCTTCGATCGCAGACATGAACAATGGAAATAAACGAGTTTAAACAATTTTGTCAGAAATTTTTATTTTTTCATTGTTTTAAACAATAAATAATCTAAAAATTGTGAATAAAACGTTGAAAAACTATTGAATTTCAGTCTAAATAACATAATAAAACATTTCAACTTTCTACCAGAAAAAACAAAAACTAAATTTTATCTGATCATTTTATACAAGTCGCTTTTGGCAATTTGTCTATGTAAAACTTTTTATACAAAATAACACTTTATTTTGTTAAAAAAGAGGATACACAAAAAACAAAATATCGAAACGTGTCGTTTGACTAAAAGGATTTCTCGTACTCGATTTTTTTTTCGTCAGGCTCAATCTGAGCTAAGGTATTTCAAGACCCACATAGACGCGCAAGTTCGCGAGTGCGCATAGATATAGCGACTATTTTCGTAGGATCTATTTCCATTCAAATACCTGGCCCCGGTTTGTTCCCCGTGTGTCTCTCGGGCACTTAGCTCGCGTATCGCTCGTACGCGTCGAAAGTTGCGAGTGCGCCCATATTCTCAATTATTATTCACGCTATCGATTTTTCCTGTTACGATCATTCCTCGAGCGAGAGAGAGAGAGATAAAAAGAGCCTTCGAACAAGATAAATGTGAACTTCGAGAAAGATTTCGCGCCCACTCGCGCCTACCGAAAGCGATATTCCAGTCCCGGTAAGGTATGCAACCTTAGGACGTTTAAGGCACTGCAGACTCGGTTCTGTATCTTTGCCCACAGATGGGAAAACTCGGGGGAAAACGAGACACTTGAACGAAAAAAAAAAACTCGTTTTCTTCTGTTTCAGTTTTCAAGGAATTTCTCCTTTATCAAGACAAAGATTAAAAGGGAATTAGCGGAAAATCATTTGAAATACGAAAAGGAAATGATTTTTTTATTGCAGCATTGAAGTACCAACGGTATTAATAAATTATAAAAAATTTGTTATCAACAACTTGCACAATTTTATATTGCAAAAAATAAGTATAATTATCTTGTAATAAAATATTTATTTTAATGTAATTGATATAGAATTGACATTGAAAATTTTTTATACTATTTAAAGTAATTTTTAATTTATGCTCATATCAAATTTTAAATCATAAAAAAATTATTTTTTTAAATAGCGAGACAAAAAAACGGTTTATAAAGTTTTCACCTGAATATTTAATATATTCCGTTCGAAACGGTTAAATTTGGTACAATCCACGTATAAAGAATTCAAAATTTTTTTCGTCCTCATCGAAACTGGGAAAGAGCGTGCCTAATTACGAATTTGCTTCCTCGTTCTCACAACAACAATGGATATATCTCGCGTCTTTTTTCTACCGCTCATTAATTCGTGAGAAAAAATTCTGATCGCGATCGAATGGAATTCGGATCTGGGGATTTTAGATGCTAAAAAAAAAGAGAAAAAAAAAAACAAACGACACTGCACTCGGTTTTTTTCGACTCGATTCTTTCTCTCTGTCCGTGCGATGGCACCTTGCGTATGAATTCGATTGATTTATCGTCGCTCGCGATCGAATCTTATCGCTCGCCAGGTTAAATTACTACCGCGAAAACCGATGACTAAAGTCCTCAGTGTTCCCTCCGCGTTGCCCGTGTCTGTGAGGCTTTACGAGCGAGCGATCGATCTAAAAACGTCTTCGAGCGACATATTCGTTTCTCCTTATCACCAAACTCAAAACCATGGGACATTTAACAGGCCTGCTGAAGTGTTTGAATCGAAAAAATATTACCTGGAAGAAAATAGATATCGATTTAAAATGCACGCAGTTTTTTTGAATTGCGTGTCATTGAAAACGTCAAAAAAATAAAAAATTCAACGAGCACTGAAAAAATACTGAAAGAGAGCGACGATTTTAATTTTAATTTTAAATGAAATATTCTTGATGCAAAAAATTACATTTCATGAATTTTATTTTGTGAAAACGTTCATTTTTTGTGTTGACGACTTTTTTTTTAATTTTCTGGTTACCTTAGGTTGAGAGTATGCAAATCGTTATCATCTCGTTATTCATTTATCCTTATCAAATGTATGTAGGTTAACCTGGATAAATCCAGCCTTGGATTTCAGAGGACGACGAAATTGTCTCGAGTACTAAAATTGAGAAATAACACATATGAAAACACATTAAAACGAATCATAAAAACAGCACAAAATCCGAATAAAATTTATTAAATTATATTTAAATTTAGCAAAATATTTTTTATACATTTTTACGAGCATTGAAATACAAAATTTCATTCACTTATTGCTTAAAATTTAAATAAATCCAGAAAATACAAATTTTATCTGCGTCTGCGCACTTCGTGAGAACTTTATCACGAAAATAAAAGATTTTACGAGTGCATTACGATCAAAAAAAGAAAAAATCCTTGCCAGGATAAATACGTTTAAAAAAAAATTACGATGGTAGTTTCAAGGCCAAAGAAAATAGACACGTTCGAGTAAAATAAGCGATTGATGCGAAACAATTGATAGACCGTTTATTCGGTAAAAGACGAGGGAGGACAGTAATGGAGAGACTATAAAGAAATGCTTGTAAAAGAGAGAGAAAGAGAGTTTTGCCACGAAACGGGACGAATCGTGAATACTAATTAGGTAATTTGAATTCTTGTGGTTTCTCCCACACGGTGGAAGAAAAAGAGTGAATAAGGAGTCTGAGAATAAGAGAGAAAGAGAGATAGAGAAAGAGAAAACTACGTACACGTGAATATCGGCGAGTATAGAGACGATTTCTCAAGGTTTCTTTTATCTTCTTCCTTTTTTTTCTTCAATTCTTTCTTTTTTACTTTTTTTCATTCGATACGTGATTTCTCGGCTGTTGCCGTCTCGGGACTCATCTCGGAAAAACAATGCGGTAGATGCACGTTACGGGATAAACGAGAGGTCAGAAAATCGAAGACGAAGAAGAATTTCATTCTAATTAATTTTTTTTTTTTAGTACTAATTAATCGATTGTGATTGTAGTCAATGATTTCAGTCTAATTATTTAGAAACGGATTTAAAAAAAAAAAAATTTACGAATATTTTGTCTTGAAATTTTCTTTTTAAAAATCGAATATTAAATAATGATCAATATGAATATTGCAATAAAATTTTGTTGAAATTTTAATATTCTTAATAAATTTAAATTGCAAATTATTGTTTTATAGCGTCGTTATAATAAATTGTAATTATTATTACGATGTAATTAAAAATATTTTTTTTTTTTCGTTTCGAAAATTTCGATCTCGCATTCTCGCGACGCTGGGATTTAAATAGGGCGCGCGAGAATATTATGCGAAACACACTCTCAATCAGTCATATATCGAATTACGAGTAAAACTCTTACGACAACAAAATATTCCCCGCCCTGCTCTTGCGTCAAACGATTTTCACACCTGTCCCCCAGTGTAAACCTTCGATAAATGTTAAACACGAACGCCCACCTGTTCCGCGATGCAAAAGGAGAAAAAATGGGTTAATGCTCTTAACGAAAAGTGTCACTTCTTTTTACCAATACGAAATTCTCGAACGCGACACAAATTGATTCGTAACAAAAAAACTTTCATTGATCTCGAAACGATCGAAGCTGAAACCATTTTTTAAAAATTGTTGATAAAATTTCATTTTTATCAATACAAGACATTTTCAAATAATTAAAATAAATCTTACAGAATTTTTAGAAATTAATAAAAATCCGTGACAAAATTTATAAAAAATTTGTATAATTTTTTTTTAATTGAAGAGTTTTTTTTTAATTGAAGAATAAATATTTTTTAAGTAATAGCAAATAAATATAATTTCTGTATCCTTGGAGTTCATTATGGTGAGATCGTATATGAACGATGAAAATATATTTTTTAATTATAGAAATCGGTCTCGAGAGCCCAAGAGACTCAGGAGCAGAAAAAATTGATTGGGAGGCAATTTTTTGCGAGAGATCTTCAACTCGATCGTCGAGTCTTGTTCTCATCAAGCAAACGACACTTCGATCCTCTTTTCCAGCAATTAGAAATCCTAGCGGCTTGCCATGTATAGTTACGACAGAAATAACGCGCATTTTTTTATTCAATCGAGCTCTCACTCGAGACGCATCGCATTTAAACAACAGAGAATCTCGCTGGCTCAGCTTCGCTAAAATATAAATATAAAAATAAATTTTGCAATATTCATGGATCTTCTGACGCGACGATTTACGAGAAAAAAATCGATGCTGATTGCGACAATTATAATTTTGTAATTCATAAATAATTATTTATGAAATCGAAAATAAAAAATTTCTCACCGCATAATAAATAATAAAAAAAAAATCTAAAAAATGTGAATAAATTCTGCATTAAAATTAATTTTCATAAAAAAAAAAAAAAAAAAAATACATAATAAAAAAAAATTATTTAAAAATGAAATCAACATTCATAAATTTTTGCATATAGTTGAATAAAATTTATTTGTTTTCGTTAAAAATTATACATTTAAAAATAGATTTTTGTTAATTATAAAAAAATTCTTGAAAATTCATCAAAACGGATTTGATTTCGTATGGAAAATTCAATTCGCATATCTCGGAGCCAGGGGTGCGTTACTTGGACGGATCGCATGTGCTTGTTCAGAAATCGCACGCGTTACACGCCGTCGCGTGAATTGGACTGTGAATCAAAACTGGTCGGGCGTCCGCGAGTGGAAGGAAAAGTTGCATGATGTCCTGTCGGCATGTTATTTGCATGTGTACACGTGTTGGTGCGCCTTTTACCTAAAAAATCGATAGAACGACGTTCACTGATGTCACGACGTTCCCCATCGATACACGGAATAAGAATTCCCCAAAAATATAAATTCATAAAAATTACGTAAATTCCATCAAGAAATATGCATAAACCAAAAAAAAATTTCTTTTCAACATTAAAAATATTTGAGTTTCAATTTCGTTAATTCAAAAATCCAAGGTGCATTAGAAAGCGAGCGTGAGTTTAATATTTCGTGAAATTTTGAGTTGAAAGAACGAGACTGATTTACATCTCGAGCTACAAGTGTCTCGGTTTCCATTCGAGGTTTTGAAAGCTAATTGGTTTTTAGGGCAATTTCCTCAATTTTACCCTCGAATTACGAGCGTCGCGTCGAGAGCAACGAGAAGTCTTGTGCTTCGTTTCTGTACGTGTCGCTCTGTAAAAACCACTTCGAATCGTACTTTCGGATTCGTTTTTTTTAAATCACGTTTCCGCTTTTTTTTACGCTTTTCTCTCGACACGCGACAAAGACTTTATGAGCACTTTTTCTCACTTTTTATCCCCGAGAAATATTACGTTGATTTTTTCCCTCGCAAAAGAATTTTCATTGCCCATAAAGATCGCAATGCCTACAACAATTTAATTTACAGAATTTGAACGTATTTTTTATTTGCGATGAGAACAAATTAATTTTTAATATTATAATTTATTTTATTTTTTATCATTATTTTGAAATGGAATTATATAGAGACGAGCTAGAATAATGTAATATAATATTTTTTTATATTCGCAGGAGAGATTATTTGATATTTGTTCAGTGACATTTTAATGAAGTAAAATGCAATTGATAGGGATGGATTATGAGGATTAAAATGTCTGTGGTCTTAAAACTGTTGGAAGACCAATTTAGTCCAGCTCAATGTGACTGATGCTTAAAAGCTTAAAATTAATTACACGTATCAAATTACCACACAAAAATAAAATCAAACTATTTAATCTCATAAAAATTAAATTTGTCACTCTGATCTTTAATTCATGAAAAAATATCACTCGTGAAACTTTCATTTGTGACTTTCATTCATAAACATAAATTAACCTTTCGATGTCCAAGAGCGATATGAATCAATATTTTCCAATGTTTTCTAACGACACGTTCATGAAATGTGGCCTTTATCGTGAAGACGTTTTGATATGGTGGAATAAACTTGATAGGGATGGAATAATGGTTAGGGGTCTGTGGATAGCATGGTGTATGCCGTTGCCATGCCTACGTGGGGTGTTTTCTCCCTCAGTCTGCCGGTCCTTCACTCTGTCGTCGTGGCGCTCGTTCGTTCGATACCTGCAATTCTGTTTCCCTCTCTCTGACTCGATTCAACTCGAGAGAGAGAGAGCATTTTTTCGTTTTTACTCTTTCTCTTTTTCTTGTAATTTATTTTTTATTTTTATTTTATTTCGTTTATTTTTTCTTTTTTTTTAATTCCCTTTCTTTTTCTCTTCAACTTTTTCTCATGCGATTTATATACAAATTCTACCACAGAATCTTCTGCCGGTGCTGCAACGCGTTATATCAAACTTTACCGCAGCACTCGTCCACAAAGCGCTGCGATTGTTTATTTCGCGAATCCTCTAAAAGCTCCGAGATGACGTTTCGGTTTTTCAGAAATTACTTTTGTAAAGCTCAAGAATTGAAAAAAAGTAAAAAACTGCAAAAAAATTTATTAATTTGGAAAATATTTTGAAAATTGCAAGGTGGTTGATCGAGTATTCTATAGTCAAATGATAGTCTTTGTAGAAAATTATCGAAAAAGTTTTTTTTTACTTTTTGAAGCAGAGGACAAATAATGGTTACTGCACTTTGAAATATTCCACTGAAAATTACTGTCAACAAATTTATTAGGAGAATAATATTTAAGATGAAGTTGGTCAATTGACTTCGTCGTCATCGGCTGATTTCATTCATGGCGTCGACAGTTGCGGTAGATTTTCACATTTTTTCGCGCTTTTTATCAAAAAATAGTTCGATAGAATTTTTTAAGACTCTAATGGAATCTTTGATGTTTAGTTAAAGAGATGATTGAAAAATTTCAAAAAATTGGTCGATGAGGTTTCGTTCAAAATGTCCAATTTCATCCAAATTAAAACATATTTTAAATTAATATTTATATCTAACAACATTGATGTTCGATCAATTTCCTTGATCTATTGAATTTTTATTAATATTTATGTTGCTAAAGTCATTTTATTTAATATTAAACACAACATATAATACAGCTCATTAAAAATAATACAAAAAAATTTCGATTCCCTTGAAAAAATGAAGACACAGACTATGTCGGAAATATTATTTGCATTTCGGTTGAATTCTCGCGTGAAGAAAATCGCGGAAGCACACGTAGACATTTAGCGCGTCGCCCAGCTATTTCCAGGTGCAATATATGTATAACGGGGAGAGCCGAGTTACTACTTGGCACGAAACGCGTTAGCAACTGTGCCCCATCCTGACTGTGAGAAAAAAATAATAAAGAGAGGATGAGATGAAAAGGGACAGGGGAAAAGCCGGAAAGAATGAACTGAAAAGATAAATAAAAAGCGAGGCCTCGTTTGACCCCGTCTCACCTGGACATTCGCTGCTTATTCTCATCTTGAGCTCTTTTCATCATTCCTAACAATTAACATTCACCCTCATGTGTGAATTTTACTTATTATTACTCATAATTACTTCAGAAACAAATATTTTGGGAGAAAGCTCCTGTTGGATGTAACAATCATAATCAACATTCACACGTGCTATGTTAATTTTAGTTATTACCCATAATTACTTTACAAATATTTTTGAGAAAAACAAATCGTAAGTTCATTTCAACCAATGAAGAGTTAGTCAACATTTTTTAGCATCAGTATTTTTTGAATTTCTAGAAAAATTCGAGTAAATTCTCATAAGTAAAGATTGGCAGAATTTAATGAACTTTTTATTATGGGTTGCAGAATGGCATTATGATGTCGAAAGCTTGTGAACTATATTAACGTCTATCGTATGAAGTCCTGGCTGGGAGTGTTTGATCACAGTCTGATCAAGTTTCTTATCAGGATACTTTAACGAAATTTTTAGTATTTCCATCATTTTTTCGAATTCTGACGATTTTTTTTTAGATTTTCCAGTCGAACAAAATTGTCAATTGGTGAAAATCTGATATAAAAATTTTTGTTATTATATCAATATCATTTTTTTAAATTAAAGTTCTGACTGGGAATTTCTGGTCACAGTCTGATCAAGTTCCTTATCAGAAAACTTTAACAAAATTTTTAGATATTTCTAATCATTTTTTGGAATTCTGACAATTTCAAAAAATTTTATTCCAGTCAAACAAAATTGTCAATTGATGAAAATCCGATATTAAAATTTTTGTCATTATATCAATATGTTTTTTTTTAATTTTCCGCCCGATCAAAATTGTAAATCGATGAAAAATGCGTTAGCGAGTCTCAGTGTCGCTGTTATCTAAAATACGTGGAATATCGAAAATCCCTGGGATGCTCGGTGACCCGATACAGATTTAACTACGGCCAGGCGAAATCGAGCGCTGATTTTCGCGGATGGAACACACGACGACTGGGGAGGATTGGCGCGCGCCTCTCGCAGATGCAAGGCGTAATGAGGCGCTCGGGAATCGTTGCATTTATAATTAGAGAAGCTCAGTCCATGAAGCCAGCTCGCATATATATACCAGCAAACGCTCCCGATCCTTCCTGTCATTATTTATTTGTCATAATTAGCTCTCCCTTTTAGAATATGAAATTGTATTCCATCGATCGAGACCCCGTCCGTCACGGTTTATTCATATACGCAGCCACTAATTCACTTTGTTAACGTATTTTCATATCCACTCGCCTCAATTTCGCTCGTTTACCTTCGCTTCAGGGTATTTAATATATTATCAAAGAGGATCGAGATAACACGAGGTCATTGAACAAATATATATGACAAGTTGATCTTTCGGTTTTCAGGAGTACGTCAGAAGCGCTTTCAAACTATTTAAAATCATTTTTAAAAAAATGTTTTCGATTATGGAAATTTTAATTTATTTTAAACAATGATGTTAAAATCATATTTGATCCTTAGAGATTTTCACAGTATTTCTGATTTTTAGATACTCAGAATAAAAGCTGAAACAGTATTTTTTTGTTTTTAAATGTATTTCTTAGTTATAAATTTAAAAAAATTTGCTTGATTTTAAATAAAATTTAAATATATTTAAATAAAAAAATTTTAAAAATTAAACTTTATTAATTGAACCATTTGTAGATAATTTACATATATCACTTTAGTATAAAATAAAAAAGTGTACATATGTGTCAGATGAGAAAAATAAATCTTTAAAAATAATTCAACGTGTCAGCATACATCGGTGATGCGAAGATCGAACAATCGAAAGTTTTTCGGTCAGCCTGTACACTTTTGGCACGATTCTTAGATGCCTGATACGTTCTCAGTCGAGATCTGCATTTAGGCTAAGTTTCTTGGTCCTATATATAAATCCATACATGCAATATGTATTGTGAAATATTATTATTATTGTACGTGACAAAGTGATTAAAAATTAATAATTTGACAGAATTCGTCCATTTTGTTGTAAAATATAAAAATTCTTTTTCGAGCAAATTATTTTTTCCTATTCATAACATAAAATACGCCGATGATCCTTGGTAGAGACCTTGCAGTTTATTCGTCCTCAGCTGTTGCTAAAGAAGTTATAGATTTTTCACACGTAGGAGTAAAATGACGACAAAATAAAAATAAATAATCCTATCGAGAAAAACTCGTCCTTCCATTCTCGCTGGGATAAATCCTTATATTTTTCCAATTCTCTCGAGCTTGCCCGATCGGGAATTTTTCGCATTCCAAAAGTAAAAAATTGAAGCAGAGGATGGAATTTTGGATAAAAGTAAATCAGAGTGTGGCCTACTTAACATATTTTGAGTCCTCGCCGTTGAAATCGACGCATGTGAGAAAATTTTATAAGGCTCGACACCTCCTGAGGATATCAATGACAAATTCGATTTGATTTTTTCAAGGAAAAAAGCCTCGAAATGCAGAAATCGCGAGGATAAGCCCGATACGATTTTTCGTGACGTTTGTACGCTTTTTTAAACATAAATTTTTATTTACGGAGAGTCGAGAGTCAAGTCGCGTTTCCGTTTTCGGAAACGAGCGTTCGCGTTGCGGAATTCATTTCGATATTTGCTGCAGAGCTCGATAAGCGATCGCAAGGCTAGCAGGAAAAAGATTTAGAAAAACGTAGGACGCTCATCGATCGTATGCTAATAAACGCAGGATCGTCGATATAATTCTAAATCACTCAATTTTTCTTTGTTCGCGATTCTTTATTGCTCTCATTGATCACGAAGAATTTTATTTATTGAAATAATTTTTTTTTTCATACAATCAGGAAGTTGAAACAATTAAATTCAATGCAAGGTCTTTAATAAAATGATGTCTTATTTATAATTTCCGTATTTTATTGAAAATCTCGTCTTTTTTTAAATTTATATTAAAGTCATAAATTATAAAAAAAAAATGTTAGTATATGTTTGATAAAATATCGTGAGAAAATAAAATTAAAGCTGTGGATTACATAAAATATTCAATAAATAAAAATATTGTTAGAATTGAATCGATGTCCGTTATACCCCGACACCGGTAATAGCACAAATTCGAAAATTATTTATCAGAAATATTTAAAAACGGCCTTCGAAAAGAAGGTATCATTCATCAACTGAGCGTAAAATATATCCCTCAACAAAACGGAGTCGCGGAGCGACAAAATCGCACAATAATTGAAATGGCAATATGGTTGCTACTGGAAAAAAAATGCCACAGTCACTTTGGGGCGAAGCAGTAAACACGGCTGTGTATTTGAGAAATAGATGTACAACGCGAAGGCTCTCGGAAAGACTACACCTTTTGAAATGTGGACCGGCGAAAAACCATACGTTGGATGTTTGAGAATATTCGGATCCCAGGCAATAGTCCTTGATAAAACACATCACGGAGGAAAACTCGACACAAAAGGAGAAGAATTTCTGCTGGTGGGTTATTCAGATGTGGCAAAAGCATATCGACTGTGGAAACCCGGCACAAAAACAGTCATCAAGGCGAGATGTGAGATTTTTCGAAAATTCTAAGCAAAAAAGGCACACGATGAACAATCATCGACAAACGAAAACTTGCATTTTTCCATTGCAAGAAATTTCGTACGAGAAGAACAGCGACGAAATGAGCGAAACAAAAGACATACTCCTCGAGGATGACATGGCTTATCGCCGTGCACTCGGCCGTCTAAAAATACTACGCACAGGTCAACAAGGAAGACCAAAGAAAGAATATCAATCCCGCAGAGTCGCAGCACCAGACCCAGTGTCCGTTGAGGAAGCCCTGACTCGAGAAGATCGGGAAGCATGATTAGAGGCGATGCAAAGTGGGAACGACCAGTCTAATGGGAAATAAAACTTGGATACTAGTCAACAGACCATGAGACAGATCGATCCTCACTAATCGTTGGGTATTCAAAACAAAATATTGGCAAGATGGATCGATACAAAAATACAAAGCAAGATTAGTTGTACGAAGATGCTCGCAAAAGAAAGGAGTCGACTATGAGGAAGTTAATGCGCTATGTCCGTTATTGGGATCTGACAAAAGTCAACATAACATCTGGTGGCAAATTTTCTAACTACGGACGAGGTGCAATCTCAATAGAAAATCCCAATTATTATAATCATTATTGCACCCTTAAGGTGCAACTGCACGCCATAAGACTAAACTCCGCCCCCATGTCAGATCCCAATACCCCGACACCGGTAATAGCACAAATTCGAAAATTCAAAATACGCGTCGTGCTCTCCCCTACGAGAGCCTCGTCACCGTCGTTCGCGCCTCGCACGAGTGAGGACCTTGTTAGGCTCACTCCGAATAAATGTAAATAATATACTGAATAAAGAATCTGCTAACAAATATTAAATAAATATTTAATAGATAAAAGTATTAAATAAAAATTAATATTGAGAAAAAAGTCGTGAGGAGACTCGATAAGATGAAGGGATATTCGAACAGAATCCAAAAAATTCGTTAAGCACGTGACA
This sequence comes from Cremastinae sp. B BG-2022a, assembly GCA_030522605.1. Lineage (NCBI taxonomy): Eukaryota > Metazoa > Arthropoda > Insecta > Hymenoptera > Ichneumonidae > Cremastinae sp. B BG-2022a. The sequence continues at coordinate 2,984 of JAPYYX010002199.1, read as the reverse complement.
GAAGGTTGAAAAAAAAAATTAATCGATATAAGCGGCTGGATCCATAGCTTCAATTTTCCTTCCAGCTTTTCCACTCGATCCTTCGGAATTTTCTTGCACAAACCTCTTGGAGAAACTTCCTCCCGGGCGTACATTGAAAATTTATTTGTCTAGACTCTCCTGCTCGCTGTCCGGCGATAACCGGATATATCCACAGAATTTTCAAGTGTCCCGCTATATAAACGGGACCTTTTCCTTATTTTTCCTCGCAATTGCTCGGAGTGCGCTCTGAATTTTTCACACCGCAATATTTTCTCGGTTCGTGACGAATTCTTCACGTTGACGCTCGAGTGATCTTCAGTTCTTTTCCTGGTCGATTTTACTTTATTCACTTTCTCAATATTTAGAACCGATTGCTCGATCAAAAATTAATTTTTAGTATTAATTTTCTTTATAATTTTTTTAATCTGTCACATTTTATAAATTTAAAATACAATTCATGAAAAAATTTACAATATTATCATAAATTATAAGAAACTTTTGCCAGCGACAAAAATACAAACATTTTATTTTTTGTCAAAACGAAAAATGTATACATAAATATTTTGTCAATGTTACTTATGATGTAAAAGTTACGTAAAAATTCTGTAAATATTCCCAAAATTAAATCACACTCGAGTTTCGCCAATTTTCAATTCGAATCAAATCCTGACACTTTCCTATCACGTCACAAATGCGAAAATAATTAAAATTCTTCAATTGAATCCTGATTTCGTATACAATTGAAACATCATATAATACAAACCTCTAAAACTCATACAGTGGACATCGGAGCCGGAAAATGAGTCTGTCACGTCGGGTTGGTATTCCAGTAGCGAATTATGTCGTCTGGCTGAATCCCCCGAGGAAGATCTTGAATTGGAAGAGTCCGGAAGCTTGTTCGCAAACAGCTGAGTCTGCTGGGAGTCTCGTTTGCAGTGCGCGAGAAAAAGAAAGAGAAAGAGAGACAAATATACATCTACATATATCTATACATATTACATATAAAATATAGTCAGTGAAAGAAAGAGAGAGACGATAGAGGGTTATCTGGGAAATGGGTAAACTCAAGTTACCATGTGGACTGAGGAGACACGCTCCGTAACGGCCGCTTCAACCGTTTCGCCGGCTCATCTCAAAGCTACGTACACTCTCTTAATATCTTATCTCCATCTTTCTCTTTATTCTCTCTCTTTCTCTTCGTACTCTCTTTTTTTCTTCTTCTTCTTCTTCTTATTATTTTTTTCTTCCTTTGTCTTTTTCATATTCTCTTTTTTCTCATTTTCTTATTTTTTTGTTCTCTTCGTTGCTTTCCACGTTTTTTAAATATTTCTTTCTCTCTTTCTCTTCGTTCTGTCTTATTATTGGTCTTGGTATATTGCTATCTTTCTCTTTTTCTTGAAAGCATTTTTTCTTTCTCTTGAGCTCCTCTTTTCTGACACTTTTCTATCTTTTTCGCTCTTTCTCTCTCCCGCTTGATTTTCTCTTTGCGCATAGCAAACAATTTCCAACGAGATATATTCACCCAACGGGAGAGTCCACAGCTCGTCGCTTTTTGGTGAAAATTGGCTTGAGCCCTCGGGCGGTTCGGTCTTTCGAATCTCTCAGGCGGTTTCTGGTTATCCGATGGCCAGGGTGTCAATACCGAAATTGGCTACGTATGAGCAGCAGTATATGAGTCCGAAAGGAGTTTAAACAAATTGCCCAAAATTTGAATAACATTCATTTGAAATTTGTTGATAATTTTTTATTTATTATAATCAATTAGGTGAAATTTTTTAAAGGATATTTTAAATAAATTTATTGATAAATTTATAATCTTTAATATTGAATAATTGAATTAAGTAAAAAATTGAAAGGAAAATTTTACAAAATCCGGTTAAATTTTTTCGTATAGGTATCGATAAGCTTTTTGCAAAAAATACTTTGCAATAAATGCAAATTTCGCTTTTCTCAAAACGTATGAAATTCTCCTGAAAAAAAACAATTTCCATGTACAGCTCCAGACTGAAAATACTTTTTTTATTTTTTTTTTTTTTTCGTTATTTTTTTTTTCGTTATTTATTTTTTCGCGAATCTGGAACAGAAAAATGCAAATTCGGCGTTTCTTCAAAACGATTTTGCCAAAAGTATAGCGGGTAATCGTAAAAAGTATACTACTGCGAAATGAGAGAGAGTAAAAAATTCGAGGTTAGAGGTATTTCGGATAAATACGTGTGTGCGAGGAGGGGAGAAAAAAGTTGGTAATAAACGCACGGAAAAGCGTTCTCTCTGAGGCATCCGGGAACTTTGAGATCACTCTCGTATTTACGCCACATATGTATATGTATGTACATTATATACGATTCAGAATTCGCCATTTACGTCCCAGCACGTATATAAAAGAAGGTAAAACGATACTGATGGGCGCACCAGCTCGCTGGTCTCGTCACGTACGAGCGAAAAATAAAATAAGAGTCAAGTGCAATAAGTTGGAGAACGTATTATATATGTGCAATGGACAAAAAATGCCGAAAGTGGCTTAACGACTGTTGGGCGAGAGAGATTTAGAGAAACCAATTGTCTCGAAAAAAAAGAATTAGAGAGAAAATTGGAGGATTTGTATCGTACCGGTCAGGAAGAAAAAATATATTGATCAAATTGCAAAAATGAAAAAAAAAATATTTTTAATATAATTTTATAAAATTGGAGGAAAATTGAGTTTAAAAATTGAAAAACAAAAATTTATCGATATTTGCGGATAATCAGAGATCTGGTAATCTTGCAATTAACTATACATAATTCAAAATAAAAAGTAAAAAAATTTCGTAATAAAAATAATTAAAGAAAACAAAAGAGAAAAAATGAGTATACATATAAAACAACATTTAGTCCAGTCATTATAGACATTTGAGCACGCAAAGTTTTCGAACAAGCCAGATTTTTTATATGTCATAGGGGGTGCCTAAAAAAGCTTAACTTGAGAT
>JAPYYX010002198.1:0-17766 GCA_030522605.1 Cremastinae sp. B BG-2022a | reverse complement strand
CGCTAAGTGCTAGATTGCTAGCAATGTGCTAGTTTTCTAGCAATGTGCTAGTTTTCGTAAGAAATTTGAAATGTGTTATTTTTCGTAAGCAGCGTCGATGTCATCTATTAGTAAAGTTACAGTAGTAAAATTAGGTTGCTAATAATGCGAAGTTATACGTATAAATTTACTTTAATCCTTCAAAATATATATAAATTCAAATATTAATTATTCAGGTTCAAACTCTTCCGAGAATCTTTGCACAAGCTTTTCCGAGACCAACGTGAACAATCTTTACCGATGGCAAAAGTTCGTGAGTACCTAAACAAGCAACACAGTCCAGAATTCACGTCCAGCGAGATAACAGCAGCAATTCATCAGATGACTGAAGCAAATCAATTGATGCTCACCGATGAGCAATTGTTCCTCATTTAATCGGGAAAATTAGCGTGCACTTTATGTCACCGTTAGTTACAATAATTTTCTAAGTTTAAACCATAGTTCGTACTCTATCCTTTTTTTCATCTTTTTTTTGTGAAAATATATGTTTTTACGCTTTTAAAATTAAACTGTTTTTTACCTATACATATAAGCGAAATAATAGAGATATTTTAAATAACTAGGAATAATTTTCATACGCTACGGCACGCGCTGATTTTTATAGATATGAAAAAAAAACAGTAAACTGACATTTGCATTTTTTTCAAGTTACATCATTACTATTATGATATGTAGCAATGGAAAATCTGTCGATAATTTGGCTTCCCCTCAAAAATTTTCCTTCTTGAAAGCTGGTTGTATTATTGTCGTGAACATGTTTTCGTTACTCTCGTTTTGTGAAAAATTTATAAGAACCTTTCTTATTCATTTTGCCTACATGGAGCCGCACGAAAACGGTGGTGTTCATATCTGGCAGCATGGATGTATGTATTTAGTCAAAATGATGGAAAATCAGAAATTATTTGCGAGCCAATCAGATTCTCTGAAGCTCGATGAAATCCTGACTGTGACACCTCTACTTTATAAAGAGGGATATCATCGATTTGACAAATATTGTTTTTCATATCTAATAACATTTATTAATTCCATGTTCAGTACAACACATTGGCACATAAACTAGGCAACAATTATCAACATTTATCACGATAACGTAAACGCAGTTTACACGTTCCCTACGATCCTTGCCGGTTTTCTTTTCATGTAAATATATATATATTATATATTTATATATAAAATCAACTCATATGTTAATAGTTGTATAGTCATAATATTAATAATTAATTCAGCTAATATTTCTCCTTAGCACAGACTTAGGCTGGGCTCCGTAACAGGATTCCCTCTCCAGTTAATCTTCTCAATTATCCATCAAATCTAACGGGAATTCAAATTCGATCTCCAATCGAGAGACGTCCATCTATTTCACCATATACGATTACACTACAATTCCCATTACTCGCGTATTAGCTAAAACGGTAAATAATACTTTAACTTCTACGATGGACTTTTATAAGCTACGCAAAAACGTAGTTTGGGACGGTGAATTTCTCTGAAAAAATATCTCTCTGTTTCGTAAATACGGATCGAAATGACAATAATGACACCCTCAACATATTGTTTCAATTAGTTTGCAATCTATCGATAAAAATTAATCTCAAATATTTTACAACATTTCAATGCCAACGATTTTTACTCTCAAATTTCACATTTCTGGCGAAAATAATCTGATGTACCATATCCGGATCAATAAAAATATCCATTTGGTTCGATATTCAAAAATAACTATAATATCTTTTCATAATATTTAATTTTTTAATGATAACTTTAATAATTATTGATTCAAGAACAGATTAATAATTCTTGTCATGATTCTAATAGCCTTAAACAAGAAACACAAATAAGATCTAAGATCCGATGGAATATAAAACTTTGCGAGACGATACACCAAATTATTTTCACTATCGGTTTCTACTGGCTTTTCATTTGATTATCGACATAACGACTTGATAAACTACGACGCGCAAACAATGATCACTTTACGATACTTGAATGCCTACAGCTGAGAAGAAAAAAATCACGAATTTTTTCTTTCCCGTAGGCATTGCATTATTAATATTCTCCTCTAAACATTAACCTCTCTCGTTCGATTCTCAGCTCCTGGCTTTTTCTCTGTGACTAAGAAAAGGGATTTAGACCCGACGTAGGCAATCTAATGGTATCATACAAAATATAATCACTCAGTCTGCGTTTTAGCATGCACTATAAACAACTAACGAATTATTTATTTCTTTAATTCCCCATTTTTCCCCCGTTGTGCTGACTCGACGCGATAAAGAATATACTTAAATTTATAATAGGAGCCGGATCGTTTCTCCCATTCACCAGAAGAAATCTTCGACACGTATCCAATGCTCATTGTACTAACAGTTGCCCATTTTTCTTCTTTAAACACTCGAAAATCTCGACGAATCTTAACTACATCTCACTCCAGCAGCGAACGTGCCACCTGTCGTATAAAATCTACAAGTGTCTCTAAGTTTATAAATCTTCTCATATTTTTTCTCCAATTCGAATCGTTTAATTTATCCGCTTGCCTAACTTTCAACATTTTTTTTACCTCGAGATTACGATTCCTCCTGTCAATTTTTTTTATTCTCGTTTCACCTGAATTAGGCACCCGGGCATTATTTTTAAAGTTCCAGTATTTCAAAACTCGATTAATGACGTCAAATTCATTTTTTCGTCACTCTTATTTTTTCGACGTAAAAAAGTTGATGATTTTCTGTCAATGTCGTATTTCCTCCTCCATCGAATCCTTCCGGATCCGCAAAAGGTTTTTTTTCTCTTCATGCACTCCATAATCGAAGCTCTTGTGCACCGCGCACGATTACAAAAAATTTTTTATCTTCTTTTTTTTTCACTTTTTTACTAATTCGCGTTACTCGAAGCGTTCAAAACTCGTCTTCACTAGACTCGCTACTGACAGCGAGCTGCTCCCGCCACCACTCGCGCACCTCTAGCATAACGCTTGAAACTTTGGAAGACGGTTGCTTTGTGCTCGTCGTTTCTCTGGGCTGTCGACTCGGCTCAGCCCCCTCCGTAAGATAAGGCAAATTGTTTTTCGTCACCGCTGGAATAGAAATAATAATTTCAATTAATAATAATCAATCGTTGCCTCTCAAACAATCACTTTGTATTAAATTACTAAATTAATTATAAATATATTGTATGAAATATAAAGAGAGAATGATCCCTACGAGTTGGCCGGTTATTTCGCTTCTTTGAGGCCGCAATTTTCTCTTTTTCTGTTCTCGCGGACGTCGGATCGGTTAGATTCGGAGCAAGATATTTCCTACCCGATCCACTGCCGATGCTGTCCGATCTTACGACTGGTTTTTTCCCTCTGTGCCTGATACCCTCAGTTTCCTAAAATTCGAAAAAATATTTATTTATTGAAATAGAAATCAATGTTAGAAATTTTTCTTTCATTAGTATTTCGAATCTCTTCTTTATCACTGTATTTACTTTGTTCTCGACCTCTTCTTCACGATCCACACTGCTCTCTTTGCTCTTTTCTTCCGCATGATCTTGAGATGGCGTTGCGAGGTCATTAGTCGCGCGTAATCCAGCGATAATACTATTTTGTTGTTTCTGAGGAATAAAAGATAACATAATGAAAATTAATTATAATTTTTTAAACATTTTTATTATAATTTTTTTTTAATATTCATATGGTTAACTCACTCCAACAGCTCGAATTTTTTTCAAACATCCCTCGAGCCACGTTCGAATAGTTTGCTTTGCGACCTCTTCCTCGATTATGTATTCGAACTCCTCGCGTGCCAAGAGCTCCTCCAGTTGCAGAGCTTTTCTAATATCGACTGAACGATATGAGAGCATGCTGAAGAATAAAATGAAAAAGTTTATGGCAAAATCTATTTAAACAAAATCTTCTATTAAAATAGACGAAATACTCGCTTTATAACGTCGTGAAAAGTCACGTCTTCCCCGTTGTGCAATCTTTCAAGTTCGTAACACATGTATTTGAACAAGAGCCTATCCTTCTGGGGATCCGTTTCCAATCTACCCTTTAGTAACCGCAGAATGAATTTTACCTGAAATTTATGATTTTCCCATTTATTTATTTATTTTTTCAATCTTTTCGGTAATATCAAAACGAAACGTTCTTTGATAATCAACAATTTAGGTTCGTAAATTTGAAAAAATTACCCTTCGAACAGGTATGACTCCTCTTTGATGACTATCAACGATGTTCCAAGTATTTTGGAAATTTCTTATATCCGCGTATGAAAGCAGTGCGTCCTCCTCGTTTGAGTAAAACAGAGAAAAGTTCTCCATGATAATAGCTGTAGAAGTAAATAAATTAATTTTTAAAGAATGGGTAAATGGAATCTTCCGAGAAAGAGGAGAATTACTCACCCACGAGTAGATTGAGAACGATGTACGTGATGATTACATAAAAAGTGCAAAAGTATATGAGAGAAGCGTGAAAATTTCCGCAATCGGTTTCCCAGTAATTCGCTGCCGGTGTGCAGTAAGGCGGCTGCACCATGCAGTCGTGCATTATTTTATTCCAATCTTCGCCTGTTACTATACGAAAGAGCATTGCAACTCCAGTCACCGGGGATTCAAAATTGGCGCGTCTAGAAAAAAAATTTCGAACCATCAACGATTATTCGCCAAATAAGAAAATAAATCAAATTGTTATTCAAGTCTTAATAAAGAATCCTTGTTTACCTCCCAATGCCCTCGCCATATTTGACTGTCCCGAAGATAATGGTTCCCGCAAGAGCGTAAAAGAAAACGAGAAGAAACATTCCAAAGATGATGAAGAAACTTTTGCAAACGGAGACGCCAACCGTGAGCATAAGCATTTTCAAAGTCGTGTGCTTTCCAGTAATGGTGAAGAATCGCAGAATTACAACCATGAAACCGATCACATAAGAAAGATCGTTCTGCAAACAAACATTTTTTTCTATTAAAAATAGGAAATTTGTGGGATAAAATTAATTAAAAGTTAGAAATGGATAATAATTTATCAATTATTCATCGCCTAATTTTTAATGGCCTTACGTACTTGCATGGTGCAGTGAATAATTATCCAAATTACGCCAACGACCGTTACAAGAAGATCGTATCTGTTCCTGCGTGATTGCCAGTATCCTCGAGGTGTGAATGCGATATTTTTCATTATTACTTCAACGACGAAAACCAAGACGAGAACAGTCGATATCGTGGCCAGCGATTCAGTGTGGTCCTCCTCGACTCTCCACTACATTTTATTTTATCATTACTTAATATTTTTTTAGAACAAAAGTTAATTACAAAAACTAACATAAAAAATTATATTTAAAAACTCATTTAATGAAATCTTACATATAGTAAAATATTGTATGTGGAAAAAATGTTATCTCTATTTCAAACTTTGTACAAAAATTTCATCATTTAGAATTTCTTAAAATTCGCGTTGAAAAAACTTACGGAGACACAGAGCAGTGAGCTGTTGATCAGAACCATCACGGCTATGAACCTCTTGAAATAAATATTTTGCGTTATATCATAAATGAACGCACGGAATTTTTTTCCGTCTGGTCTGGGTGGCAAATGAAGAGGCTGGGCAATCTTCAACCTTTTTTTAAGATCGCACCATCGTCGCTGATCAACCGTCAGCAAGGCTGTGCCTTTGTTTTCTGAATAATTTGCGATAACGACGCCCACGAACAGCGTTAGACCGATCATACATCCAAGGAAAATGTAAATATGGATATAAATTGCATGACCCTGAAACAGTTATTTGTTTATAAAAAACATTAAAATTACATTACTCATGGAAGATATTAATTTCACACTATCAATACTTAGTACATGTCTAAGTTTCCCACAATTATTGGTTTTCATCAATGATTCAATTTTTAAAAATGATTCCATAGCTTTTTTCGACATGTATTCCATACTCACTTGACCAAGAGCTTTTATCAGTACATCTCGAACGTCGAGCCATCCTTTGAACGATAATACCTCAAAAAGCGCCAACATCGCGTCTCCAATATTATCAAAGTTGAATCTTCTCGGATTGGCCCTAAATGCATTTGTGAAAAATTATTTATCAGTATATTGAAAATGACAGGTGTTCATATGTATATTTTATTCAAAGATGAAAGAAATTACCAAACTCTGGGGACGAGTATCGACGGATAGCTCTCATTGGTGCTCGGCTTAAGTTTCATTTTAGTTACGAAGACTCGTCTCATAAAAACACCTACGCAGTCCTCTCTCTTGAGAATCGTCGGATCGTTGCATCTGGCGAGTTTACCACCGTAAATTTGAACGCCGTAACTCGCGAAAACGAACATGAGCAGCGCCAAGAGAATCGATACGAGCAATATCTCTTTGAAACCGCGACAGAGCTCGTAGACGACTTTTCTCATGTGAGGTACGAGAGTGAAAATTCTCAATGGTCGAACACACCGTAAAATCATTAGTAGTTGGGCCCCTGAATTCGGTGAAACACTTCTCGGCATCCAGCACAAAAACACGAGACTTACCTATAAAATTAAGTAAATAAATTTAGGTAAATGTTAATAATATTCTATTTCAGATTGACGTTAATGAGAATTTACAAATTATGAATAGACAGAATTGTCTACTCTTGTTGAGAGTCATTAATGGAATATCTTGATGTTATGAAATTTTTTGCAGAAAGGATGATTTTTCAATTGCATTTAGAATAATAAATCGTGTAAAATCAATTGATACGTACCACGTAAATGAACACGTCTAATACAGAAGCAACGTCTTTTATGTATGCTTTGGGAGTGAAGAATAGGCCGTCCGCGAGAATCTTAAGTGCAAGTTCGATGCTCATGAAAATGACAAATCCGTACTCAGCGATTTGAAGAGCAGGAACTTCCATCACTCGAAATTTAGGAGTCTCGAACATCATTGAAATGCAGGACAGTGTCGTGGCACAAATCATTACCCAGTCGAGATACGTTACGAGGCCCAAAAAATTACTAAAGTCATAAAAATTAACAATTAAAAGTTATTATTAAACATTTTTTTCCTCATAGGGCGTTATTTTCGCAATCCTTTTTATCAAGCCAATTTCTTATTTTATTAGATTAAAATCATTTCCACATAAATTGAAATGACGAAATACATACTGCAAACTTTTGTATTGAACTTTCCTCTCCTTTCCCGTTAGTGGATCTTTCAGTCTCGCATCGTACCTCGCATAGACCAACAATTGACATATTTTACGAAATTTACTTTCCCTTGGTACTGCGAACAGAGGTGTGTCGAAGAATGGATGATTTTCCCTTAAATCATCTTCTCTCTGATTTCTGAAAAAAAAAAACATTCGCAACTTATTTTCCTATAAGCTTCTCAATTCAAGTAAATTTTTTCTCTGACGAATAAATAATAAAAAGATTGCCACGACTTATCTTTTGCTGATACATAACAGTATAAGTAAATTTCCAAGCGCACCTTCGCATTTCTGCCTGTTGACGTTTCGCTTGAAGCAATTTGATGTCCAAATCGTGAGGTCGACTCCGCGACGATGTGACGCGATTCATTGCTCCGATATCGCCGTTTTCCACAAGATGCTCGTAAGTCTGCTTCAACTTGATCGAACCGCTTCGAACACTCCTGCGAATCGATCTGCATGCAAAATTATTAATGTTCATATAAAAAACTAAAAATAAAGTTTTTCGATGAAAACGTTAAAACTGAATCAGCAATGAAATTATTTATTACTTTTTCTGATCAATTCGCAATTGCTTGGCACTGCTAACCGTTCCTTGAGGTTTTAGCAGTCCTTTTCCAGGCACTGGTATCATTGCTGAATCCCCGAGCAACAGTCTCTGATTATTCGAATCACTGAGGAAAAGATAACATTGATATTAATCATTATAAGTATAAGTCAAGTAAAAATGGAAACATAAATATCGAAATAATTCAATATACATTTTTTCAAGTTTATGACATAGTTCTGTAGAGTAAGCTACTCACTTTATTATGTAAATAATGGCAGCTTTTTTCAGGCTAGTGACGACGTTTCTTACTTTTGGGGGATTATTAAGAATTTTTACAGGGCGTTGTTTTCTATAAACCATTTTGGAGTCGAAAGTTTCGTGAATTTTCTTTACACTCTCATTCTCGTCGTCTTCAACCTCGTATACGAATTGTCGCATAAAACTCTCTCGCACCTTGGAAAATTAAATAAAAAATGTTATTTGATGTTTATTGAATGAGTTTGAGGATATGCACTTGTTGAATAAAATACCGAAAAAAACCAACCTTTGGGAGATTGAAATCTGAAGGAACTTTGTGCAAACACGTCATCTGTGGGCTGTCGGGAAATTTTTCGAATATTCGCAAACGAAATGGCAGCGTTTCCTTGATTTCGGCACTTTGCTCTCGAAATTTGAGCTGCTTCAGTTTCTTTATGTCCTCATCGAGCTCAAGATTATCGAGAATCACAGCGACGAAAAGACTCAATACAATCTGCAAATTAATAAATATGAAAAAGATTCAAAATTAAACTAAAAACTTTTTCACAATGATAATAATTATTTTTTTGTCAGGAAATATTTACCAGAGTAACGAAAAGATGGTAGAGTATAAAATAAACTGCAACCAATGGTGCCATAGTTTCGTGAGTTCTGACCATTGTTTCGTCCATGACTTCGACCCAAGCTTCTTGAGTCAGAATTTGGAACATGGACATAAATGCCTAAAAAATATTAATTTTTATATTAAAATGATCTTTCAATAAATTGATTTTATTTTATCTTATAAGTTTATTTTACCTCTGGGAAAGTTTCAAATTTCGTGAAGTCGCAGAGAAAGCAAAAAAGTTGCATCGATATGCTCGAAGAAATGATCAACAAGCACATTGTGAAGATTATCAAGCTTCCGAGCTTTTTTCCGGGTCCAAAAATTTTGTACACAAAGTCCTCGAGCATGGGCGATGCTTTTATGAGTCTGACGACTCTGAGTACCTATAAAAATTTAATTGAAATTAAACCATTATATTTCCAATAAAAAATTTTTTACAATGAAAAAATAAAAAAAAACAATTGTTGTACATTGTTTGCAGTAAGCAATTCACGATCAAAATTAGTCTGTAAATTTTGTAAAAGCTTATGTGGCGCTTACTACGTGAGAGAGTGAATCTTCATTTGAAAAACGGAGATAAAATGAAAATTCGAAATTTTATATTTGAAAAAGATAGAAATAAAAACTTGTCATAAGCTTAAAGAAATAAATATAAAAATGTATACATAAATATCCGCTTAAAAGTTACCTGAAAGTATGTGAGAGGCGACAGGTAGAAGGACGGTATGATGTGAATGGTGGTGGCGATAGCCAGCAGCAATTCGAACTTGTGGATCGAGTGTTTGTAATAGCTGCGAAATCCGAGGCACCAAATTTTGAAGAGTGTTTCGAGATCGAGAAAAATAGTGAACGCGATTTCCGCGTAGTAATAATTATCGTAGAACGTGTGTCGAGGACGCTCGTCGTGTTTGAAATTCATAGTCGCGGTTGTTACGCCGTTTGCGAGAATCGCGCACATGACGACCATGCGAAATTGTGGCGATCGAAGTATCGCGTGGCAGACCGGTGAGGCCAGCCCGCCGTGTTTGTTCTCATCGAGCGTTATGAGCTTCCAGCCGTTGTCATCGCCCGATAGAATCTGCGACGCCGAACTGTTCGTTATGTGTCCCCTTATACCCCACATTTGCTGAAACTGAACTCGTATCTCGTTGAACGTCTCCGTGATCACCGCGATGAAGACGTTCTTCACCAGCCAGGCGAGGAAGAAGATCATCGTGCTGAAGTAGAGAACTGCACGCCACGCCGGCAAACTGTCGATCGCGCGGTACATTATGAACACCCAGCCTTCCTGCGATGCGGCTTGGTATACGGTGAAGATACTAGTAGCTAAAAAATAATTCAAAAATATCTTTCAATATAATAAGTTTCATATAATCAAATAAGACTCTTTTAAGAAAAATGAATTTAAAAATGTATCATTTTATTTATATTTAAAACATTTTTATTTAAATTTAAGAAAGTGGGAAAAATTCTTATGGATTTAAATAAATTGACGAAAAACATATTGCTGGATGAGTTTTTGATGAATAAAAAATAAGAATCTTACTTTAAAATCAAATTTTGAAAATTTACCAAATTCATCGAATCCATTGAATCCCATGATGTACTTTGACAGTTCGAGTTTCATGCAGGTCATGCCCTCGGGACATTGATAACCCGATTCTGGATCGGTGGAGCAAAACGTGTCCGGTATCGCCAGGCTGTTAATCGTGATGTGATTCGGAACTGTTGTGTTAAGTACACAGTGATTTTTCAATTCACCGAAAAACTGTACACCGAGAAGCCCATAAAGTGACATGAAGAAAAGAAAGAAGAGCGTCACGTTGTAAATTTGTTGGCTCGATCGTCTGAAAATTCAAAAAGTTCGTGCATTCAATTATGCTCCGTCAAATTTTTTATAAGTTACATTCATTTCATATACTAACTTGAATATCTGATTGATCCGAGCTTTGGGCATGGAGAACTTGAGGAAAACTCGTAAAAAACGAATCATAATTAAGGGTCGCGGCGAGCGAATGGCCGAGGCCGCGCTAAATTTGATAACAAGACCTAACATCTCGAACATCTGAAGAATAACCGATAGCCAGAGGAAGAGTACCATCGTCGCGTCAAATTGGCACCAGTGATCCTTCAAGTAGGACTTTTCCCTCTACGAAATAATTTTTTTCATTATTGGGAAAAAGTTCTTAATAATTATAATTACATTTTTCAATAAATTGTTGGCATATAGCGTTCTTCTAAAAACTACATTTAATAAAATTAGACATCATTTTTAAATATTTTTATAATTAAAATTTTTTTTTTTAATAAGAGAAGTCTCACCTTCCATATTCCACGAATATGCATCTTCGCGATCATTTCGGCAGTGAAGAGAAATGTCACGACCAGATCGCAAATAAAGGTGACCCACTGAAGCACCGGTACCTTTTCGAACGTTTTCGGAGTGTTCGCACACACCGAGGCGAGTGACAATAGAGCACATAGCCGCATCAATCTTCTCACCCATAACTGTATAATAAAATATTATTTATGCGTAATTATTTTGTAATTGATAATTTTTTGAAATAATAATTTTACATATTTTTATATGATTTTAATTTTTCATAGAATTCTTTACATGTCGATTTTTTTCAAATCACTTATCAGGGTATTTAATTTGTCTTTTACCTTGTTAACCCATTCGATGTCGGCGTTCTCATTGAGGGACTCCTCCGGGCCATAATCGGCCAGAACGGGTTCCCCTTTGAGACTCTGCTTCCGCCCCAACATCATAATAGGGATTATGTTCGCAATGGTGAGGCCTAGAAAATTATCAATCTCTTTTATTTTTCGTGGCTTTAATAACAAATATTAACTCACAGTTTTGTGCATGTTTGAGAAAAAAATATCAATATTCAGAATAATCGGATCCTTCTGACACGTGCGAGCGAGAAACACAAACAATGCAACTTGTTTACAAATTAAGTTAAGAAGTACAAAATCAATCTTCATTTTGTTAGGGCGTTTTTTACTAATCGCGATATTTCTTATTATTCTAATATGGGCGACAAAATTTCAATTTTTAATCTATTTTTCAACTACTTTTTAAATCTGATTTCAACTATAATAAAATTTACTTTCCATCTCACAAAACTGACTGCCATTTACTCTATATAAAAATAATAATATACAATTTGTTATTTTTTTTTAAATATATTTTGTTATACTTCGAATCAATTTGGCATGCACAATTAAGTATGAAATGTTGACATAATTTTGCTTACTATGAACGCTTTCAAGAAATAATAAAAATGATTAAGATCGAAAATCTGGTTACTCCGATTCTAAATCTTGTACAGAAAAGTAACATGAACACACTCCATTAACAACGTGACACTCTTACAACGGAAAAAAAACACGATGGCATTTTCTCATACTCACGTTGTCCCAATTTTAATTTCACCGTAATTATTGTCAAAACATTTGCTGGAAAAATGGTTCGAAAACATAAGAGACATACGAGAAATATTTGGATATTTAAAAATGCTCCCAAAAGTACACACGAAAGCTCGTAATTTTATGTTATATTTAATAAATATTATGACAGTTCATATATACTTTAACAAAAAAAAAATCGAATATAATTTGTTCAGCACAATTTCCAACACATTTCGTAAAATTTATATTAATAAAATACAGTCAAAGAAATTAATTGAAAAAACATCTCTAGGTACGAAATTTCATAACAGAATAATTTGTCTTGCTAATCCCTCCATCTGAATCCAGATAAGGGATTCAATTAAAAACTTCAGCATAAAATAATCCAACTTATATATTCGATAGAATTTACATATTTCAAATAAATATTTTTCTTCAATACAATTTTGAAATGTTAAAACAAAATATTTCATGCAAATGAAATATTTAAATAATTTGAAGGTATGTAATAAAAATGGGTTAAATCACGTTTTTGTGAATAATGAAAAGAAAGGTGGAGGTACCGAAGGGAAATCGGTTTAAACGAGCACGAGGAGAAAAACGGAATTGCTTACCTTTTTAGTGACGATGCGAACGACCAAGTACTCTGCCCTCAAGGCAATTTTTCTTAATGAACTACATTTCACATATTATTAACGTGCACGATCAACGATTGATGTAGACATCGATTGTGACAAAAATATTGACGGCATGGCGGTCGTACATTTTTCTATTTTTTTTCTCTCTCTCTCTTTCGATGGAGCCGTCCTAAGCACAGAGCCAGCTGAGCATTTATTCGGGCATGTGCGGTGGCTCGCACTCTTCGCGCTCCTCTCATCTCTTCGCGGATCAATATTTCAAGGGTTCGTCTAAACGCTCGCAGAACCTCCGACGGAGATACCAGAACTTTTTATCCTGCAGACTCCTTCCTTATCGTTGTCCCAATTAGTCTCCTTTTCTCTTTTCTTAGTCAAACTTTTATTCGCAATTTTCTAAAACGATTCAATTCGGTAGTAAATTGTTAAAATTAATTTATTCATTATTTTATTTAGAAACTGAAAAATTCTTCATCGTCTGTTCGCTTTCGACTCTGTAGCATAGTGAATTTATTGCCTCTTCATATTATTTATATTTTATCAATTCTTTAATCCTCCATCTACAATTGTTTATATAAATTTCATTAAATATTTATGCCTTCCTAAAAAATTTCCTTTCACATATAGATCACCAAAAATAATCTGCTTTCATTCGCATGAGGCTCATTTTTTATTCGTGACAGGCGATACAGTTTGACGAGACGTAGAATCTTAAAGACTTTTTACATTTTTTTACGTAGAATTTTTACGTAGAATCTTAAAGACAATTAGACCGAGTACAAAATAAGTAATAAGAATATCAACGACTTAAACAAATTATTAGTTAATCTCGGCAAATTTCACAGTGCTGTTTGGGTCGCTGTTATAATCTGAAATGAGTATCCTGAAACTGAGTAGTTTGAAAGAAAATCCGTATACCGAATTATGAAAATTTTTTTGTTTTTTAAAATCAAATATTTTTCTCAATTCCCCACTAATATTCCACAAGATATTTTAAATGAGTGCGCTCATGGTAGATGATCGACTGGTCAATATCATCCATGCTAATCACCGTGTGTATATCACACTTTTATTTGAAAGCAAAGAAATTGACACAGAACAAAGTCAACGAATGGACGGAACGTATGGATTATATGGACGGAACTTTGCATCGATTCATATCAAGATATTTGTCATCAACAATAGAATTAGAATTGCTATTGGCATTCGCTCTTAGTTATCAATAAAAATTGAAAATTGCTAGTATATTTTTGTGTTATTTTTGGAATTCAGAATCTGTAATTTGATTCAATCCTAACAACGCATCTCATTGTTAATTATATATGAATACCTATATTATTTTTTAAATTTTGATTTTAATAAACTCTGTTTCGAATTCTTTCTTTTTCATCTATAATACAAAATATAAATAAATAAATAGGTAAATAAAAACGAACGTAGATTGCGACTAATTGTCTTCATCGTCCTCAGTCACCGTTGCATCTTCTTGAACTTCACGATAGTCGAGCTCGAGAGCAGCGAGATCTTCCCTCGCTTCTGAAAATTCTCCCTCTTCCATGCCTTCGCCGACGAACCTTTGGCGAAATGATAAAAAATCATTCAGAAATAACGGAAAAAACTACATCGAAACAAAAACTATGCGTATAAAAAAAGATAAAAAGAGGAAAAGACATCGAAATTACCAATGAACGAAAGCTCGTTTTGAGTACATTAAATCAAATTTGTGATCAATTCGCGCCCAAGCGTCAACGATCGCTGTCGTGTTGCACAAACAGCAAACCGCTCGCTCGACTTTAGCGAGATCGCCACCGGGCACGACTGTGGGAGGTTGATAATTTATTCCGACCTGCGCAAAGAATTTCGCGATTAATAAATATAAATAATGAATATATTGTGTTGAACCATCAGTAAAAATTAATCTTGAAAATTATTCAAAAGTTCGCATCAAATTTAATCTACAAAATAATATCACAATCGAATGTATCAAAATTCATAAAAAAAGAAATCAAATTACTTTGAAACCTGTTGGACACCATTCGACGAACTCCACGTGTTTTTGTCCCTTGATCATCGCGATCGCGGCGTTAACGTCTTTCGGCACGACATCACCGCGATAGAGCATGCAAACCGCCATGTACTTTCCTCGCCTTGGATCACAATTGACCATCTGATGATTTGGCTCGAAACAGGAGCTCGTTATTTCGGCGACTGTCATTCTCTCGTGTCCCGCTTTCTCAGCAGACATCACTGGAGCGTAAGTTGCCTAAACAGGTATAAAAAGTTATTTTCACCTAAATATTTCTCTAATTTCATGATGCGTATTTTAAAAAAAAATTTTATTTATACGCATCTCAAATTATTCCGTAAAAATATATATTTTTAGCATCACTTGAAAACTATTTTTAAATAATTTTTAATTCTTTCAGAATAATTTTTTCATCGTAAAACTCACAAGTGGAAAATGTATCCTCGGATAAGGTACTAGATTCGTTTGAAATTCTGTAAGATCAACATTCAGAGCCCCGTCGAAGCGCAGACTCGCCGTAATCGATGACACGATTTGTCCTATGAGACGATTAAGGTTTGTATACGTTGGCCTCTCGATAGACAAGTTGCGCCGGCAAATTTCGTAAATCGCTTGGTTATCGACAATGAAGGCGACCTCGCAGTGCTCGAGGGTCGGGTGGGTATACAGTATAGCGTTGTAAGGCTCAACGACCGCGGTTGACACCTGTAAAAAAATATTTTGAAAATTAATAAAATGCTGAAGCCATTTTAAAAAATATAACAGCTTTTGACAGAAAAAACGGAAGAGCAGTGGAAAGTATTGGAAATCAAAAGGAATAATAAAATTCATAGAATGAAAAATTAAGAATAAGATATGAGAGAGAAAATGTAAGCATATTTTGCAAGTACTTTGGAAAAACCTGAAAAGATTTTGTGCAAATAAAACGCATTGCTACTAGCAACTTTATGTTGTTATCTTATCAATTATCCTTGTTAATTATTTTTCAGATATTTTTCAATGTACCTTTTACAAAATATTGGAATTATTTATTAATGTTTTATTTCAAATTTTCATAAGATAATTATTTCATGTAAATTAAAAATAGCAATGTAATAATTAATTACCTGTGGAGCGGGATAAATACTAAACGTGAGTTTGCTACGTTTCGGATACTCGACGGACAATCTTTCCATCAGAAGACTGGAGAATCCGGAACCGGTGCCACCGCCGAATGAGTGAAATATTAAAAAGCCTTGCAGACCCCTGCATTGTTCGGATATTCGTCGTATACGATCTAACGTCAGATCAATTATTTCTTTTCCTGTTTCGTAAAGGAGAAAAATTGCAGATGAACCCTCAACGCTTTTTTGAGAAATAAAATTAATTTTAAATAAATCAAAGTTTGAAATTCAATGATTCGAAATAATTCGTTGTTGGTACCGATTGTGTAGTGTCCACGAGCGTAATTGTTCGCCGCGTCCTCTTTTCCAGTTATCAGCTGTTCGGGATGGAATAGTTGTCTGTACGTTCCGGTACGAACTTCATCTGAACATTAAAATATCAATTTACCCATTTGAAGAATTTTTAATATTTCATACTAAGTTAAGCAGAATTTAATTAAAAATTACAAAACACGAAAGGAATAGAATTAGTTTACACCCATAAAGAAAATTAAATCTATAAAAGTTTATGGAAATAACACAATTTTTTTTCCAAAAAGTTCTGTTTTTTAAAATTTTTTATTAAATTTCCTAAATTAAAAATTCGTCTATGAAATTTTAGAATTCTTGCCTACGACCGTCGGCTCAAGATCGATGAAGACTGCCCTTGGTACGTGTTTACCCGCGCCCGTCTCCTCGAAGAAAGTATTAAAGGAATCGTCCTCGTAGTCCGGCGTCAAGTCACTCGGCATCTGACCATCCGGATGTATTCCATGCTCCAAGCAGTACAATTCCCAGCAGGCGTTCCCCATTTGAACGCCTGCCTGGCCGATATGTATAGATATGCATTCTCGCTATTAAAAAAAACACACGCACATCATCAACGAAAAAACATCAGTCACACGTTATCTAAAAATCGTAAAAAAGAAGATTAATAATCCTCATCTTTTACTGATATTTTAAAAATATATACATGCGGATATACATGTATGCATGCAAATTTCTTTATTCATCCTCTTTTAATCCACACACCCTCTTAGCCATTTTTTCCTGTAACTTTGAACCCATTTTATCGTTTTTTTTTATTATTCACGGATTAGGGATCAATGAAAAGTGAATAATTTCGATGATCCCTCGGTGTCAGGGCGATAAAAATTGTTTATTATTAACGTGGCGCATGAAAGAAACGAAAAAGTGCTCTCTCTCTCTCGACCCTGTAAACGGAAAGCCTTCTTCCGGTGATAGCTGACCGGTGACTGAGTGACGAAGGTTCGAAAAGCTCAGGAAGCTATTGAGCCCTTGTTCTAGCTCAATTTGCCCGGAACTTCAGTAATAGAAAATATCAGTGTGTCCATACGCCTTGACCCAGTCCAAGTATCGTCGCTGTGTTAATAATTCATATTTCACTCGAAAGATTGTTGCTTTACGGCCGACGCTAAATTTCTCCGCGTCTGCACGCTAGATATAAGCGTGAGCAATGAAAAATCGTACTTGTGAAAGTATCATGCCTATAGTCTCTTACTGAAAAATCGATTTCGAACGTTGTCACGATATGTAACCATAGTAGCTCAATGGACTGGAAAGAATTTAAAGTATGCAAAGTACAAAAATACATTTTCCGCATTTTATCATCTTTATGGTCATAACGATATTTCAGAGATTTTCAAATGGATATCATTTTTTAAGGACTGTCACAACGTTTACTATGGTGAACCGATTTATAGAAAGGTTCAAATCGATAGAATTTGATAATAAATAATTATTACAACAAAATCGATCAAAAGTTAAATGAAGAGTGAATTCTCAACTTTTACACTCTATGAATTATTTGATATTCAGAGACTCGGTAGAGTCTCGGGACAAGTACATGTCGCGCGACTCTGGGCGAGGCTATATTATCCGGAGTGAGAGTTGCCTATGCTTTCTG